>JAWWEW010000048.1:7021625-7132016 GCA_035583185.1 Anabacerthia variegaticeps | reverse complement strand
CGGCCCGGCCCGGCCGGCGCTGCCCGCGGGGTCCGGCCCTGGCGCTCCGCGGGGCGCGGGGCTCCGGCCGCCGCCCTGCCGGGGAGCGGGCACGGCGGGGAGCGGGCACGGCGGGGCGGGCGGCGGGACTGGGGATGGGGATGGGGATGGGGGAGGATGGGGCAGTGCGGGAGGGCAGCGCAGGGCGCGGGGAGGGGCGTCCCGGCCGGCGGGGCATCGCGGCGCATCTCCCCGCGGCGGCAGGGCGCGTTACATAATGCACCGGCTCTCCAGCCTCTCCTGCTGTTCAGGAGCTGGCGGGCGAGCGGAATATTGATGCTGTGCCGTGCTGGGCTCGGAGCAGCCCAGAAGTGCCGTTTCCTCCGAGGGAAAGTGCGGGCGGACCGGCCTTTCCCCCCCGTGCTCCCCGGGGGTTCGTGCCCCGGGGACATCGCGGGGCTCCGCGGTTTAATAAGAGTTGCCGGGGTACGGATGAGGCCGGGGCGGGTCGGGTCGGGTCGGTGGTGCTGGTGGGGGGGTGTTGTCAAACGCTGAATCGGTGCTGCTCCCGCCGTGAATGGGATTGCAACACGCGTATCTCCCAGTTGATTGGCGCAGGAAGGCGCTGCCCTGCCTCTCCGAACCCGCCGCTGCCTCCCGTTTAAATAAATTGGCTCGAAAGCCGGCGGCTGCCCACCGTGGCCCCCGCCGAGGCGGTGGCGGAGCGGCCGGAGCCCGCGGCGGGCGCGGGGATGCTGCGCTGATGTGGTACTGATGCTGCGCTGATGTGGTACTGATGCTGCGCTGGTGCTGTACTGATGCTGGGCAGAGCCGCATCCCCGCTGCAGGTGAGGGGATGCCGGCGGGGGCCGGAGCGGGACCCGCGTCCTGCCGCCCTCCCCTTTTCCCTCGGCAGGGCAGGCGGGAGCGATGCTCCACATCCCACCCCGGCTGGCGGGAGCGATGCTCCACATCCCACCCCGGCTGGCGGGAGCGATGCTCCACATCCCACCCCGGTTTGCGGGGCTGATGCTCCACATCCCACCCCGGTTTGCGGGGCTGATGCTCCACATCCCACCCCGGCTGGCGGGAGCGATGCTCCACATCCCACCCCGGTTTGCGGGACTGATGCTCCACATCCCACCCCGGCAGTCCCCAAAGCGGGAGGTGCAGCGGGAGCATCTGTGGTAGGAGGCTGGTCCCTTCTGACTATCAGGTGCATTAGGAGGTGGGGTAAAGTAGCGTTTTGGTTTAGGCTTCTCTTGTCTTCTTCCACCCCCTTTCGGGTTTTATTGTTTCTTTTAAAGGTTTGGGATTAAGGTAGACTTGGCTGAACTTTGCTAACTTGAAAGGGTTCTTAATAGTGACCCAGAATACCTACAGGGATACAGAAAATGAGATCCAGATGTCGAATTGTATAAAATAAAATGGATTAAATTAAGATGTAGTTAAACAAGGTCTGACATCTCTAATTGTGGACTTTTGCTTTTACCTCTGTGTATGTGTGGTTGTACTTCCTTAGCATAGGAAAATAAATGCTCCAAACACCACTGTTGTGGTGTTACATTTAAGGGTGAACAAGTCTAAATATTGCCTATAAAAACAAAGCCTTCAGAAATGCTTATTGATTAAAACATATTATGCTAAAATATCTATCATGTAAATGAAATTCTAAAATGTAATGAACGCAGCCAAATGGCATTTTGATAGATTGTTCTATTCTGTTTTTAGTAAAAAATAGCTCACTTTTATCATAATTTAATTTCTGTGCATACTGTAAAACCTGTTGTGGAGTATCACGGTACAAACCTTAATCTCGTTTTTGCAGACTAAATGTGACAGTCTGACTTGAACAGCTTGTAGCTTCTCCTTTGAAGTGTTCTGGTAACGCCAGCTTAGAGTTGTTTGAACAATATTCATTACCTGCTTTTGAGGACTGGTGATTATTTATACCCGGTGCAGATTGAGGCTGTTCACCTGTTGGCAGGTTCAGCAGGCAGTCTGTGCAGCACAGGCTTTATTAACTTTGCACACAGGCTGTCTGCAGAGTCCTGGAGTGACCAGGGAGGTAGAGAGTACCTTCATCCATATGCAGAATAGTTAATTTGTTTCAAATTAGCTTTTTGGTTTTTGGTTTTTGTTTTTTTTTTTTTACCCACCCATCTGCACGAAGAGGTAGTGTAATATTTACTCCCACTTGCAGATGAAGCAATATGCTATAAAAACTGTCGTTACTGGGGATGAAGTTCAGTCCCACAGAACTGTCCGTGCTTCCCTTCCTCCCTGGCCTTCATTTGTACTGGTGCATTTTGAGCGTGGAATTACAGAAAATAAAAATACTTCACTCTGCGCTTCCATTACTCCATCCCACCACAAAAGCCTGAAGGATCTGTGCCTAACACAGTCCTCCCTGAGCCCTGTAAACTCCAGCTCGTGTGGCTCTGGGTCTAATGGCTTTGAAGCTCTTGTTTTTGTGCATGAGAAAGTTGTGAGGAGCTGGGACTGGGCAGTCCCGGATCGCTGGCACCCGGAGGCTCCCAACTTCCTCTTCCACCTTCTGTTAGAAGGAGACGTTTAACTGTTGATGAGCTTCGACCTGCCTTGTAATATTAGGCAGCAGGTTTCTCAAGATTGTATCAATATTCATTAAAAACAGAGCCAGGAACACTTTAGGGTCTGACTTCTTAAATTATTTATTTCCTTTCACTAAATAACCTCTTGTTTATAGGGAAAGATATTTCAAGTGTTGGAGACAGGATTAAATAATTCAGAACTTGGATTAAAGAACAAAAAGGTCTGTTCACAAATGGAATATGAGATGCAAAAATGGCAGCTTCCTACAGGTATCAAACGGGGCTCTTCACTTGAGACCGTACCTGCAAGGCACAGAGCTGAACATTAATCCTTTTCTCGAGTAAAGGTTACCTGTATTTCCTAAAGAAGTTGTGGAATTGGCATGGCATTTCTGCCTCAGTTTGCCACGTGGCTGAAGATGGCCCCATGTCTGATAACTGATGGTGAGGGAATTGCAGCATGCAGAGGAAACAGATCCTCACAAACAGGGAATATTGTGGCAATAAATGCAAATTAAATCACTGGAGAAATGCTGTTGCTCTCGAGTTAAAGCTGCACCTCCCGTTTGGAAGCTGTTGTGTGATGGGGATCAGTTCAGCACCTGCTATTCTGTGGTCCTGCCTTGTCTGTAGCTTCTGGTGTCACCATCACCTTCAGCACAAAAACAACCTTTTGCTGGAGAACAGGAAAAGGAGGTCCTGTTCTCCCTTTGACAGCTTCCTTCATATTCCTGGATGTGTGTGTGTATTTCTGGATATCAGTATCAGGGCAGCAGTGTTGCATCAGTGAGTCCAGCCTGAGTCTCAGATCCCAGCTGGATCTGCAGGATGAGTGGAAGAAGTTTATACCCTTTGAAAACTTATCAAACTATCTGGAGCTATTGTGACAATAAACACAAGTCTCAAAATGTCATTGTGGCTTTTTAGAACAGGCACCCATACAGGGAAAAGTACAGTTTCTTATTGCTTTTGAGCAGAATGGCAGAACTTGTTACCATCAAGCTGGGGAGTGAAAATCTAAAGGCAAATCTTGCTCACGTTGTTTGTTTTTTAAAGTCTTATCCTGGTATTGCATCATATACGATTAAAGTAAGGATTGGGTATTAGTTCTGTAGCAGGCTGTGGCTAATTGTTGAAGGTAAACCATTGATCTTATAAAATCTGTAACAAAATCTTGAAAAACTAAATAATAATGAGTAGCTTTTAGATACTGAAGTGTTTGTTTTGCTGACAGAAAAAGTGGAATTGTTGGCATCTTTTAGTTGGGTCTGATGGTACTGGAGTACAAGCTAATTTGCAGTAAGTGAAGAAGTTCACATGCTTCAGCAGAAGTGGAATTAGTGCTCAGGTTGTAGTGTTTCATTTTGTTTGTCTGTGTAGAACTCGTTTCTGTCCTAAAAGTAGTCAGTGCTTTTCCATTTCTAATGGTAGTTAAATGTGCATCTAGAGAAGAGTCTCCAGCTCCTGTAAACACATCTCTGCTCCCCCCGCCTGCTCAGAGATGTGTAGTGAGAGCAGCTCGGTGGTTCTGCAGGAAGGGGCAATACAGGGAACTGAGGGATGATGTAAAAGCCAGGGCAGGGCTGCCAATGCACTCCTTTAGCAATCCCTGCTTCCCTGCAGCAGGAAAGCTTGGGTGTTTTGTGGTGCTCAGGGTGATGTCCCTGGACATCCAACACGTGACATCCTAGAAGAACAGCCTTTGGTGCACTTCTGGCTCAAGAACTTGGCTTTCATAGCATTCCTTGAATCCTGATCCTTGAGTCTTTTTCCTTGGAAAGAAATTTCTGACGTCTTTTCTCCCCCTGTTCCTGTTCCTCCAATGAAATAATGCCCATCTGAAACGTGGCAGAATCAGCGAGTGTTTCAATCACTCTGCTGTGGTGCCAAGTTTGTGGTTAATTGGATGATGTATTGAGAAATGCAGTAGGGAGGATTTGGAACATAGTAATGGTTGGGAACTTTGTAAAAAATATTGCACTGCTTGGCTGTGTGTAACAATACCAAATAAGTAATGGGCAAAACATTTGCTAGAGAAGAAATGACATGCAGCCTAAAATTCCAGTGAACAGTTATTCTTTATTTGCAAGCTGATTTGTAATGCAAAAAGTAGATGTAGAAAAAGGCACAAGCCAGAGTTTTGGTTTGATCACACCGAGGCCAAGAATAAAGGCAGTTTATTTACTGGGCAGAGAACAGATATGTGTGTTAGATGCTTAGTACTTCTTAAAACACCAAGCAGGTGCTTGTTGGCTTGTGGTCCTTTTTATGTAAGCAGGGTACAAAGTTCCCATCTTGTATATCCAGGTTTTTGTTGCACGTGTTCTTCTCTTTGTGCTTCGTTGTTTCCCATATACTTTGTGGGCAAGGCCTTGAAAATACAATGTTTTCTGGATTGAGAGTAGTGACAACGTTCCAGCTTTGCATAAAGGAGTGGGGAGGAAGATGGGACGCTGAGAGGAAAAGCTGAAACAGGATAGTTTGCAGAAGACAAGGAGTTTAGGAGGAGGAAACTTGTGCAGGAGTGCTCTCACGTGGGATTGTAGGTGTGGAGTTGAATGCACCAGGAAAGGTGGGAGAAACTTTGACCTCACAGTCAAAAATGATGTCCTTAAGTTAGTAAATATAAGATAAATCTTACTCTTTTTGTGGCATGTATATTCTCTCAGGTTTCCCAAGGCAAATCATTAATTTCTGCTTTTATTGGTAGTGATACTGAAAAAAATACAGGCCATTGCCTTGGTTGGGTTGTGAAGAGCGTGAAAATGCAGACAGATTGCTGCATGTTAGCAGTGTTACATTTTTATGAGAGATTAAACACACTTAGGTGTAGGTTGTTGGGTGTGACAGTGGTCTTCCCTGCTGCCCAGCAGTACTGGGATTTCTGGGAGAGCAGGAGGCAGCAGGGAATTTGTACTTGATCCACCACTGCTCCCTGGTCGTGCTTCTGTCTCTGTCAAGCCACAGCAGTTCTTACTGTGCTGTTACTTGGTCACTTCTGTGGCTGAGCAGAGTTGAACATTTAGCCTGAATAAATGTAATTTTCAGTATGAAGGTGCTAAAGCCTGATGGCTCCCTGTGTGTTACAGCAGGCACTGGCTCGAAGATGGAGTCTGTCAGACTAAGGCTGGCTGAGGCTTTGACCTCCTTGCCTGGCAGTAATTCCATGCCTTTGTCCACAGTTGGGGTAATAAGGAAGTTTCTGGGGGTGCTGGAGCTGTGCTGCCTTTCCTGGGATAGGGCTCGTCCTCCTCCCAGCTGCATTCAGGGACCCACAGTGCTTCTGTAACCATTGCCCAGTCCTTGAAAGACTCCAAAGCAGATGCACAAAGATATTTCAAGCTGCTGTGTTTAGATGCTTTAAATTCCCCCATATCTCTGTGTTTCTGGCTGTGAGGCTTTTAAGGCAGGTGAGGATGGCTGTTTCAGGGGCTTTTCAGAGAAGTTCACACATCAGAGCTGAGCAGGTCCTGGGGTTCCTCTCTTGTCTGGGAACGTGCCTTAGTGAATAGGGAAGCTTGGACATGGGTACCAACATCTGGCAGTGCCAGGACAAGGTTTCTGTGAGTGGTATGAACAATTTAGGCTAAAATATTGGTAAATGGCTGGAGAGATTCCACAATGGAGCTAAACCATTCGTGTTGCTGAATCCAGCCAATGTGTTTGCCAATGCTCAGGTGAGCCCAGGTGTGCACAGCACATGAGTCTGCAGGTGAGACCAAACTCTCTTCTAATTCCTGCAAACATTTTATTGTATCCCTTGAGCTCTGGAGGTGGGATGGTCCTGCTCTGCTGTGTTACTGTGTCGCTGTGGGATTGCTTTTATGGGCTTGGGGAGGGCGTGTGCAGGGAACCTGGATCAGTTCTGGGGCTTACACTGCAGAGGGCTTTCCTGGCTCAGGAATGTTGGCTTCTGTCTCTGGCTCACGTGTGACAAGCTGAGGACAGGAATGGTGGAGGGAAGTCCAAATAAATCCAAGTGGAGTGGGGCAGTGATGCTGTTTAAAGGAGTGGATGGGATAGAGGAAAGTGGTGAAGAAAGGAAGGAGTTAAGGAGTGAGCTTAAGCCTAGGACTTGGAAATGAAACTCTTACTGCAGAACAGTTGGGAGAAGAGAAGAGCTTATTTTAGCATTTATATAAATATTGGGCAGTGCAGCTGGGCAGGATGGTGGGTCTCCCAACAAGTGCCTGGCTGGAGTGTTGCCACCAAATCCAGCTCACCTGCACTCAGTGACCATATAAAGGGATCACCTGGGGTTTGCCACCAGGCTGTGCTTGTGGAAACATCCTAGGAAAATTTGTACATGAGACACTGTCGTGACTTCAGAGTACACTGACAGATTTTTAGTGTTGCCCTGTGACAAACAGGGTTTATATTCTTGGTAGCTTCTTAAACACTTGGATGGTATTTTCAGGTGTGATGAATAGCAGAAGCTTTCTCATTGTTCTCACGGAAAAAAGAAGGGGGGGAGGGAAATAAAAGGAGGAAATTAATAGCTTTTGACTTTTTTTAATGAAGACTCAGACTAGATATATCTTAGATGCCAGAAGACTATATGTTGTTCATGGAAATGCCCTGGCTTATCCCTGTAGAAACAAAACTGCAAAGCCAAAAAGGGGAGTGCTGTAGATGATGAAATGCAGTGGCATTTTAATGGAATAAGTCTTACTCCTTCTGCTCTCTTTGGTACCTTTGCTAGGTATTTGAGGTTTCATGGAGCTGCTGATCCAATATTTTAAGGAAAACAAGAGATTTCTCTTACCTAGAGGTAAGCTGAAACTGGTATGCATCAGCCCACCCAAAATCTCTGCACTGTGAACGCTCACTTTGGTAGTGATGCTTAGTGGGGCTGGTGCTGAGCCCAGAGTGGTTTGGATTCGGTGTGAGCACAGCCAGGAGGTAGCAGTGACTCTGAAACGAGCTGGGAGTTGCAGTCTCACTGTCAGCAGCTGATCCATCCCCTTGCCCAGTGTTGCCAAGGGCTGCTCGGGCCCCTGAGCTCATCCCTGGCCCTTTGCTGGTTTGTTCTCCATCTGGGAGACACTGATAAGGCTCCCAAACCCTCTCTGAGATACAAGATCCTGACTTAGTAGTTACTGTTCTTTTGCCACTACAATTCTGTGCTGTGGATAAGTAAGACTCAGTGGTTACATCTTCTGCACCTTTTTCTTAGCAGTATTTTAAATGCATTAAACAGGGGATGTGCTACTGTTGATTTGTAGGTGCTTTTCAGGCTGTTGCAGAAAAAATTGTCTATAGAAGAGAACATGAAAAAAGAGCAGAGTAGTTGGGTGTCCTAAAAGAATATTATGGATGATTGATACCAAATTGCTGGAAGAAAATCTTTCTTGCAGATGGTTATAAAGTTATAATCTAGAGTTACTCTACCTAGACACACTCTTGCTTTAAAACATACCTCCCTCTTGTTTGGTGTACTGTTTGAGGGCAAGCTAGGCAATTTATCAATTTCTCCTCAGATTTCTCTGTACATTAAAGTCTGCTTAAAATTCACCTTATAGGCAGCCAGTGATACGAATGTTGAGTTTCATATTCATCAGATTGTGATTGCATCATTTCAAACTGCAGGCAGGGGTTTGAAACAGCTCCCTGTTTCAGCAGGACAGGCCAGCCACTGCCAGCTCAGGGGGAGGAGGATTTTCAGCCCCAAGCCATGCCCTGGTGCTTGTGAGGACAGTACCTGATGGCACAGGAGGGGAGATGCTCAGAGCAGGTGTTTTTGAGGGGTTAGCCCTGTACCTGGAGACTGTAATTCATTATTCACCGAACACACGTGATGGGGTAGCTGGAACCTTTTTTTTACATCAACTTTTATCCAAATTGTCGAGGTTTGGTAGCGTGGGTATGGATGGCCTGCTCAGGCTGGCAGCAGGACCAGGGGGTGCTGCAGGTGTCTGTGTGTGCCATCAGGAATATCGACCCCCTGCTCATTGCACGTGTGCTCGTGTCCTGCACAGCCAGGAGGCTCCCCGAGCTTGGCAAAGGTGAACCAGCTTTCTCCCTGCTCAGCACAGCACAGCACACAGGCCCTGGCCCAGTGAGCATTATTGCCTGGGCTTAATTTTTAACACATGTGCAGCCACAGTCTGCTGGCTGGGCAGGGGTGGAAGGAGCTGCCTGTTCCAGCCCAGCCCATGGCTAAGTTTGAACAGTGGTGAATCTCTCCATCCTAGTCCAGTGGCATCTCATCCTTTCCTTTATCTCATGTTTCTAATCGACTTCATTCTCTTTCTTGTTACTTCATTGATGTGACATACAAATGTTGTCACAGTAGCTCAATAAAATTTATAATTGTGTCTTGTCTGTAATTATTTTTCATTTTACTTTTATTGGGTGTTTACACGTTTTATTGCGTGTTCATGTCAAAGTAAATTTGTGTGGTGGTGTCGCTTGGATGTTTGCTTCATTTTCAGCCATAAATAAAATGTACCCTTTGTCTGGGATCTGAAACTTGAGAATGTTAATTTGGTCTATGAACAGCGTATCTGTTTTTCTGTTGCAACTTTTGTGTGTGCTGGTTAATATTGATAGTACTCAACTTTGGTTTGGTATGTCTGGTATGAGCAGGGCTGCTTTTCTAACACTAATTGTGGAGATGGGATAATATTAAACATTTAAAAACAAGGAGCCAGTAGTCTTGCAATTGATTTTCTGTGGAGAGATCTCTGTGCAGAGTTGGTTACTCGATCCTCATTTCTTTTATAAGAGTGTGAGAAATGTTTCATATATTTAAAAAATAAAAAGGTTGTGAATTCCCTGGTTTCTCCTTCCTTCCCTTCTTCTGGCTCTGTCCTCTCTCTTTTAGGAGCTCTAGTTTTCTTTTGCTTATAGTTTTCTGTACATTTTCTTTGGCATGGAGTCTTGTTATCAAAATTCCTGGGATGTTGGAAAAGGGCAGCACGCTCATACTGTGTCTTCAGCTCATCTCTCCACTGCTCTTCACAACATTCTGCCTGTTTTTTCAAGCAAACAGACTTTATACTCCTAATTACTGCTTGAACTCAGAATATCTATTTTCCCCTTCCTTCTAAAAGGAAGTCAATACCCGCTGCTTTGTGGGGTGAACTCGGGGTGCTGGGCATTAGGTGTGTGGTGAAGCACACAGTGAGGAGGGAAGAACTGGTCTGTAAGAATTCATGTTGTGTACTTTCCTGATGAAGGAAACTTTTCTGGGGTGAGCCTTGATCCTGCGAGGCTGTGGGTGCCATGTGGTCCTTAACCCCTGCAGGACTGCAGATGGATTCCCTGGTTTAGGTCAGGATTTGAATCCAATTAAACTGTCTTACTGAGCCTTGCTCTCAGGTTTATGTGCAAAACCTTGTTTGGTGTTTCCATGCTCGTGAGGCCAAGCTCATTTCAGGCTTTTTTTAATGTGCAGGCAGAGCTCTGGTCAGTGCCATCGTTGGAAAGTTGTATTGTGAAGCTGAGTTCTTCTCTGCAACTTGGGATAGACATTTTGCTCTCTGTGAGGTCTTTGCTGTGCTCCAGGCCATCAGCTCATGAGACTAGAACTGTGTGGGATTTTTTCTTGGAGTGATATGTTAAATACAGCACGAATTATTAAAACAGCACACACACTGTGCTGTGATCAGCTTGGTTTAGATCATAAATTACAATTTGCATCTGAGATGTCCTGGCATATCCTGAGAATAGTTAGTTCTTTAATATGCCAAGCTAAGTAAAACTTGATTAGTGTCACTATCTGGGATTTTCTGTCCTGTAAATAGAACTTGAAGTCTAAAATTGGAACTGTGAAAACCTACTTTAACTGGGATTAGAAGAAGAATTTAGTGTTCAGATTGACTTCAGGATCTTAGAAAGTGGTCACTGTGCCCCAGAGCTGTTATATGTGCCATCATCTTAAAAATTAAGATGGCATATATTTATTGAGAAGGCAAAAAAATTAGTCTGGGACTGCAGCATGCTCTCCTTGGCCATCCAGCACAGTCTCCCAGTGCTGGAAAAGGGGCTTTTGGTGCTTGGCTGGTCCTTGTGTGCCACAGATTGTTGTGTCTCCAGGCTCAAGGGTCTGCACCCCTGATACCTGGAGGATCCTTCTGGTGCAAGGTGATGGCAGGCAGGGATTCACTATTAGAGGCTTTTCTGGAGCACACAAGCAGGTGTGGAAGTTCCTGCTGTCAGGAAACCGTGGCTCTGTGTATTAGCTTTCATTTTCTGGGGGAGCTTTGCTTTTGTGCAGGTGGCTGAGGCGGAAGGTGGTGATGCAGCAGGAGTGGCTGGTGTGGGAAGGCACAGCCACTGCTCCTGGGCTGGGCACTCGGTGCCTGTCCTGCTTCCTGGGATGTCACAGACACTGCTCATACTTCATTGTGTTTTACGCCCTATTTATTTGCTGTAATCATTTTACCAACCGGTTGGGAAGTCAATTTCAGGGATAAGAAATATTCATTCTGTATCTAGTTGTTTTTTTTTTTAAAGTTGTTGGTTGGCAGCAGCCTCTTTGTACGGTGTCTTGATTGTCAGCTCTTCATTATAAATTTACTTTCTAAATGCTGACTTAAGGCCTGACGCTTTGTTTGTTTAACTGTCAGTTACACTGCTTGGGAGACCTAATAAAAGCCTCTCAGATCTTCCTATTGAATTAGGCCATCCTTTACCACCCTGGTGATTGAAGTAAAACAACTGTAATAGTATTTTCCCAAATCTATCCCATTTTTGCTGGAACCCTGGTTGGAGTGTCTTCTCATCCCGTCCTCACTGTGACAGTCGTTCTCTGGTAAAAGGTCACCGTAATGTTTTAATTGGATTTTTCAGCTGCAAGGAATATAAAAATATAAGTTTATTAATAGATTGGCTTTGATCTTGAAGGATTCCAAAACATTTGCTGCATTGCACGTACAGGAATGGTTTAGTTTTACTGCTCATTCAGGGATAATCAATTTTGCCATGGAGCGTGGACGTTGGATGTTCTGCCTAGGAGGTCACGGGGAGGCAGGGGGAGATCTGGGAAGACAGAATGTTGTTCCCCAGCTGGAATTTCCCTGGCCTACAGAATCGAACTGTGATGCTGTCGAAGGTGCCAAAGGATCTCTCATAAGTTGTTTTGGTTTTGTTTTTCATCTGAAGTCTTTGAAGAAGGTCACGGCCAAGAGACAATTAGAGAAACACTTAACTGACCTTGTTAGTGTATTTCTGTGGAATTATTGTGCTGCACAGCTATTGCTACTTTCCACAGATGGTTATTGCTCGTTTCCATCTGCTCGTTAAGGAAAAATAAAGACAGAAAGTGGCAGTTTTGACTGGGTTTTTAACCAGAACCTTTCGGTTTTGTTTCTTCTCCGGCCACGCCAGGTTAATGTGTTGGGTGCAGTGCACTGTGGTTTCAAGGCAAAGTGATCAAAGTGGGAGCATGTCTGCACAATGTGGGTCACAACAGCAGTTTCCTGTGGTTTGGGCACCCTTTCCTTGAACAGTCCTCAGGTATGTGGTGTGATATCACCCTGGCAGGGGGCCAGGCCAAGGGAAGGACTCTGACCAACACTCACTTTATGGAAACCATTTAAGGGTTTGTGGCCAGAAAGACCCTGAGCTCGTATTGCTGCTTATTCCCAGTTTAACCTCAATGCTCTCAGCGTGACTTCACGGTGCCCCAGTGGAGTTTTCCTGGGGTTTGCTAAAATCTGCCCCCTGAAAGGTTATAAACCTTAAAATCTTTCAAGGCTTGGAGGTGTGGGAACTTCCTGCTGGCACTGATGTAGGTGAGCTGACACCAGTGTTAGTTCTCTGGTGCTTGTGGTGATCCCCCCTGCCTCAATTCCTGAAGAACAGTGGGAGAAGGAGCCCTGGAGAGGCAAGAGCACAATCTGGGTTTTCACCCAAGGAAGAACAAAGTAAAATTAAAAACTTCTTCAAAGTTCCATCATCCATCCTTGTGGCACTCAGAGTTTTGCTTCACCTGACTACTTTCTTTGAACTGGTGGCTGATTTGTTCTCACAGAGCTGCTTTGAGGCAGCAGAAATTTCAGGAGGGGTGGAAAAATGAGCCTGTCTGGAGGGAGAGCTGTTTGCAGGGGTCCTGAGCAGGGTACACAGCAGTCGTTTTATTTCTCCAACTCCTTTGCCAGTTGCTCAACCAGATGTCCTCAGTAGTTTGTGCTATAAGATGTTAAGTAATTAGATCATTCAGATTCTAGTTAAACATAATTAAAGCCCTGTGTAAACTGAGTGAAGCTGACAGGTTTTATAGGTTGGTCATAGCAAAAATATCAGATGATATAGCTCAGCATTAATACAAAAAGATTTAAGCCTCCCTGCCCTCAAATAAAGAGGTGTTTAGTCTTAAGATTTAATCCTTAATTAGAACTACAATTTATGGAACTTACTACAAATGTTTGCAGGATCTTGGAAGCCTTGCTCAAAAGTGCTCCCATATAGAGTTTGCTGGTTGAAATTTCTTCCATGCTTCCTAATTTGAAATAGAGAACTTACTTGCCAGTTATGTCAAGTTAAACAGAAAGATAAGAGAATTTTGCAATTTTCCCCTGTAATTTAAGTCAGTGGCTAAGCCAGTTGCAGTGGTGCTTCTCGACTTGAGAAGGCTTTGAACAAGTAGCACCATCTCTGCTCTGTGCTCTGGTTTCCTTTCCCAGGGGCAGCTGACTGGGATTTTGGGATCCCCTGGCTGCAGCACAGCCTGAGTAAGGTGGTGCCTTGGCTTCCACCAGTGGTCCCACTGCAGGCTGGGTTCACAACCATCACATCGCCTCGGTTATTGTTCCCTAGCAGAGCTGGGGAGAATCGCTGCGGAACGCGGCCGTGGCTTGGGGGTATTGCAGAGGGAAAAGGATTGTGAGCACAGGGCTGAACATGAGTTACATGCTCCAGCCTTTGATTATTGTTGTTTTATTACAACACTTTGAAGCTAATCTTGATTATTTCTCTCCCTCGTTTTACAGATATGACACATTATTTTGTTGTTTGTTTGCTGGCAGGCGAAACATATTTTCTGAAGGAAAGTGTTAACAGATCCGCTGATAAAATGTCTGTCTTCTAAAAACTGTCTGAAGACAAATTGAGTATTTGTCTCCATGTGCTGTTCACACTGTTGTACCAAACAAATTAACAAGATGATTCTTGTCTTTTCTAGGATGTAAACTTCCCTTTCCAATGTTGTAGGAGCCCAAAATTGTGAACTGGACCCAGGGTGATCCTTGTTCTGCTGAGTGCTCTGAAAGCTGATCGTCACTTTCCTGTAGTTAATAACGAAAAATTGCACACAGAACATTCACAGGAAAGTAACATTACACTGGAACATTCTGGTTTTAGTAGTTTTCTAGTTAGACTTGGTTAAAAAAGAAAAATCAGAAGGAAGAAAGCTGCAGTGATTTCTTGGCAATCCTCAGCGCTGAAGTTGCCTTGGCCGGTACTGAAAACAGCTCCTTTGCATGTGCTGCAGAGTTATTTCATGCAATAACTTCCCACGTCCCCTGCAGCCTCTCCCCACCATGCTTAGTTATGTCACTGTGTGATGCTCCGAGCCTCGCTGTCCTGGCTGGGATCTCGAGAGTGTTTCCAAGCTTGTATTTCTCACTTGGCAGCACACGCTGCGGCTGGTGGGCAATCTGCCGCATCCCTTTTTTGTCAAACATCCGACTTGGTGTCTGACACTGAGGCCGGGAAGAAGAGCGGGGAGAGTGGAATGTACAGTGGAACTGAGGATGTCTGCTGGGTGTCTCTGTGCATTTTTCTGTGCTTATTGCTTATGATTGACTCTCAGCTCTTGCCGTGATAGAATGGCAGAGATTTTGCTTTTTCCTGCCGGGTTTTGAGTGATTTGCGTGGCGTGGTAAGAGGCAAATTTTCAGTGACTCTTTTGAAATCAAGTGCTATCTGCTTACAGGTGGAAAACTCAGTTTCAGGAAAATGCCCTAAAGTTCTGTAGAGAGAAAACAGTTTTATAAAGGTGTGTGTACGTGTGTGTATGTTTGTGTAAACACACAAGCTCACACAAGCACAATCTCCCTTCTGGATCAGCTCCCACCATGCAAAATACAAACCTGAAAGGGCTATAATTGATTATGTGCAATAGGAGACAAACAACCAAGATTTTGGGAGAGGGCAGGGTGTGGTCCAGATCTGGCAAAACATTTAAGAACTGAACATTATTTTTTCAAAGGTAGGGAAACTTTAAAACCTTGGTCCAAGAGTTAAGACTGGTTGGGAGATGGAAAAGAGTACAGTAAACTGAGATGTCGTCCTTGGAGGGGGAGGTGTTGGGGGAGGAATTGGGAAGAAAGAACACGCAAGTTTAGGTTAGTACATGTTCATGTTCTTCTGGTTTTTTAACTTCATTTGTTTCCCTGGCAGATGTCCCATGGCTTTGAGGCCTTTGTCTGTGTGAGAGAGAACATGAAGGAGGGCTTGGCAGGACGCTTGGGGTTGTGTGGAATAGCTGGTAGTCGTATTTATAGTTGGTGTTGTCTCTTGGCTTGTGCAACTCTGATAACCAGCAATCGTTCTGTAAAGTTACGTGTTGTGTTGGCAAGTCGGCCCTCCCTGAGTTCTGCACCGGTGCTGTGTTGGAGATACAGCTCAGGTACAAGCGTCTGGAAGGGCTCCATAGGGCTTGTCACATCCACAGCACTTTACTGTCATAGAATTCCATTCTTGTAGACACCCCCCCCATATTAGAGTCTCTCTTTTAAAACATCTTCATGCAATATATTACATGCAACTTTGCTTACCTGGGTTGAAAACCAGCTTTTTTAGAAGAGATCCAGCAGTCCTGAAGTGATAAGGTTTTTCTTTGTTTTGTAGCACACACACATATATATATGTGCTGCATCCTCTTTGAAGGCACTTAATAAATTTTTAATAATTGTTGAACCTCAGTGTTTAATATTGTATTCTTTTGACTTGCTGAAGTTCACAGTGGAGTTGGTCCTGTTGCCTCTGTGGTCTGCAAGGGAAGAGGAACAGTATTTGGCTGCTCTGAGGGTTTGAACCTTCTAGTTGCCCTTTACTTTCTCCATGTCTGTGACTCTAAATAGATTTATAACTCTGTATCTTTATGTCTTTAAAATACCTGCTGTAATTGCATAGAAATATCCTCCATGTCTGCCCTTATTGCTTACTGTGATTACACTTCTGGTAACCAGCATTTTCCTCAGGCTCATAAAATCAGTTTCTCATGACAGGATTCTGAAGGGAGTCAAACAATATGCATAGTTCAAAGTGCAAATGTGTTTTATTGGGGAAAGGAGGTTATTCTGCTGTTCTTTCGATACCTTTGAGACTTCAGAAGGTCCTCTGCATTGACTACAGGCATAAGTTTAAAAAAGTCATATTCTACCCATTTCATTGATGGGAGGTGTGTGGAGTCTTTTTTTTGGCAGGTCTAGAGGTAAGGAGAATGTGCAGGCAAGTTCTTGAACTTCTTTCTATACGCTGGGTTTTATCTGTTGGCAGAGTTTGCACTTAAACTGTACAAAAGGTTGTAAAAGTGCTGCTTACTGTTGCTGGTTTAGCTCCTAATGTGAATGCTGAAAAAAGGTGTCATCAGAGGTTTGTACCTGCAACTTAGGGCTGGCCTTGTGCTTCCCAGGGTCCTGAGAGACTGGAGGGGTGAGGGACGAGCTGTCAGTATCTCTGGATGTGGCAATATGTTATATTTGATAATTCTGCATGCAGGAACATATCACTGGTTACATATTCTCACGACAGTGAAGGCAGAGAGGGTACAAGATCCTCAGACAGTTGAACTTTGCGTTGTACTCCCTTGATCTTGATGTCTCCCCCAACATCCTCCAGGTGGACATCAGAGGGTTGGGAAATTCTAGTTTAACATTGCAAATCAACTCAGTATATTAGTTCTTGTAAACTGTTTCTGGAGATGGCAGGATTGAGGAGGTGTTATTTATCATCACTTTTAGCTAAAGAGTTCCACCCATGCAAAATTCTCAGTGCTGTGAGAATTACACTTTTTGGTAGGCGGGTTGTTCTCAAAATCTCGAGCAGAGGAAAAGGTGGTGAATAGTTATTTTTGGGCCCTTTTAAAATATGAAAATAAAATTATTGGGGTTAGTTGGTATTTTTGCCTTTGAAATTTAGGCTAGACTTTGAAGGAGAG
The DNA here is from genome assembly GCA_035583185.1 of Anabacerthia variegaticeps. NCBI lineage: Eukaryota > Metazoa > Chordata > Aves > Passeriformes > Furnariidae > Anabacerthia > Anabacerthia variegaticeps. Next base: position 7,115,354 of record JAWWEW010000048.1, on the reverse strand, counting down.
ATGCAGTTTCCTGGGAGCAGGGGGGTGCTGTAGGGTGGTGGAGTTGGAGGAGACAAAGTAAATGAGTGCAGGTCACAGAGAACTTCTGGTGTGCCTCAAACAAAGGAAACTGAGCCTTGTCCCGCTCTGAAGCTGGAGAAGGATGTCTTTGTGCCTCAGAAAACACTCTGAGGGCTCAGTTGCCTCTGCCCTGCCTGCTGGGGGTTTTGCTGTGCTGGAACAGAGCTGGTGTCTCCTGCTGCAGGTGCCTTGTGCTGTGGGGCAAAACCCGCTCAAGTTGTTCAAGCCATTTCCCCGTGGGGCAGCGAGAAGCTGAGTTTCTTTTTTAGGCATAGACTGTATCATACAGCATAAAAATCAAATACTGTGGGATGGCAAATAGTGTTTTTTAAACTAGTTGGCTTGTTGTAGCTGTGATAATCTGTGTTGATCAACCCTTTTGGTGTTTGCTAGGAAATGTATTCTAAAAGGCATGGTAGCTCCTTCTCCTTGGTGGCGATCCAAATGGGCTCTGCTGCCAAACTTGGCACTGGTGCCAGTGGTTTGCTTTAGCTGATCTAAGAATATAATACAGATGGTTTGATAGTCAGCACAGATATATACAGATGGCTTGAAACTTTCAGATTTCTTTATTTCATTCCATTGTTTCTTCTCGGTGTATCAAGTATCTCTGGAGATATATATATGTGAGAGAGAGAGAGAGAGATATAAGTGCTATTATTAAGATGATCTGATCTGTATTTGTTTCGGCTTGTGCCTGTTGTTGCTATAAGAATTTGTCAGCAAAGGCTGCTGTTTCGTGCAGGTTCCATGTCCTGCATGTCGGCACAGGCGTGCTTATTTCTCAGGCACAGGCATACTCCTGTCAAGCTGGGTGACCACCACACCTGTACGTGGTCTCCAGTTACATGGGATGGAGAAAGCACATCCCATAGAGTGGCTCTGTAGATCCAGAAATCCAGAGGCTGTGGTCACCAGCACTGGCTTTGCTCAGTGTGTTGCTGCCCCTGGCAGTGACATCTTTGCACTTGAAGCAGTGGAATAGTTCAGGCAGATCAGTGAGCTCTGGCTGAGGGCAGGATAGCTTTTTTTCCTTACTCATTACAGCCTGTTGATCTCTTGCCAGCAGAAATTTCTAGGCTGGGATTTTTCTGCTGTGTACAGGTGTATGACATCAGTTGCCTGCTGGCAGGACAGGGTGCAAATAGCAACATGACACCATAACTTCAGTGCTCTCCCTGTTTCTCTGTGCATACAGTATATTGACCCTACAGGAGCTGATGCTCACACAGAGCATTGCCTGGGCAAAGGGGGCAAACAGCCTGTGCTTTGGTTTGTTTCTCATCTGCTCATGTGTGGGGAGATCCTTGCTGAGCAGGTCAGGGTATTGCCAGCTCTGTCCTGTGCATGCAACTTGGAGGTGGTTGTATGGACTCACTTTTGAGCAGCGATTTACTTAGCTGCCTTCATAAGGCTGTTAAAGTGCTTAACAATGCAATTAGGGTAATTTAAGGACAGTTAAAAGCACTAGTGGTTCTTTTCAACTTAATTTTAAATGCTGAGACAGATTAAGCAGTTTGAACGACGACACATGATTCTGTTCCATCGCCACTGAGTGTATAAATAAAACATGCCCTAACACTTGATATTTTGAATCCAAAACTTATGGACTACTGAAGTGAGTGATTATGGATATATTGCCTTGCTCTGGGATCATCAGACAGGTTAAGCATGATCAGTGCAAGTCAATATTTAGGTGGGAGACCTGGAATGAATATTTCCCTGCTGTAGGAAGTACTGCTGGTGACTTCAACACATCCTATGTCTCTTAAGTTCATTTCAGTTGCACTGCAGATACTGGTAGGATGATAATTCCTGAGATGAGACATGAAATAGATTTATGCATCTCTGAATGCATCTTATTCCATGTGCATGCAGGCATTTTATTCAAATAGTTGCAAGGTTTTTCGTATGTGTAATAGTTTGTGTGTGTATATAGTTTGTGTATGTGTAAATACACCATATTATGTAATAATTGTGTATGTGTAAATAGTTTGTTTTGCAGGCTGCTTTCCCCTTGAGTTTCATTAGTGCCTCAGCTGATACTCTTACTACAATTCCTATGTTAGCAAACAGAAAGGGAAGTTTTATAAGGGGATCCTTATGATGAAGCTGCCAGCCAGGCCTATCACCCCAGCTCTGGATGAGGCCCTGGAACTGCTCCCTTGGGCCTGTCCTGTTCATGGCTCTGGGGAGCAGGACACTTCCACCTTTTTAATGGGAGGAGAGATGCTGGCTATTCATGTTTGCACTCCTACCCACAGTAAAGTGACACATAACTGCTCCTTGGTCAGATAAAGGCATTAAGGACAGGTAGGGTGTTGTGGAGAGCAGCATTTTACAGGGAATGCAGTGGGACACTCATGCCTTGAGCACTGAGCTCACTGGAGGTACGTGTGGATTGAAGGGAAACAGGAGTCTAAAATGGAGTGTGACTGTGTAAGAGCTTTACTCAAATGATACCTTGCACTGTGGAAACAGAGACACCCCAAGTGTACATGGATGATGCAGGGCCATTAGCTGACTTCAGGGTGCAGTCCCTGAAATTAATGGTGCTGGTGCAGTCAGCTGAGGTGATTTGACACCAGAAATAGACCAGTTGAGAGCAATGTGTTTGGTAAAACTAGTCCTAGCTTATGGGCTTTTAAAATGTTTCAGTTAGTTTTGAAAAGGTAGTCTGTCTTTGAAAAACCAGGTGCTCATGTGAAAGTTTATCCAAACAGTCCTTTCCTACCAAGAACTTCAGTTCTGCTTCAGCCTTTGAAGACAAAATAGTTCTTAAAATTTACCTTCATCCTTGCTCGGTAAGGACAGAGCTGAACTGGGGTGTTTCCCAGAGAGCTGGTTTCAGAGTGACTGACTGGTAATGATGAGTGACAGAATTAGCATAAATTCAGAGATATGGTTGGCTGGTGCCAACTGGCTGTGTGGGTATCACAGTCGCTCTTGGGAGCGATGACAGAGCCTGATTTTTATCCCTCCCTGCCACCCCCCATCTCCCCACCCCACGTGCTGGATGTTAAATACTTCAAAATCAACCTACTTAGCCGCCTGCATCAGGCTCTGGGGAGGAGGGCTGAGAAGGGAGGGCTTGTTTGGGGTGGTTTTGTGCATGGGGGTCTCACCAGGGACTGCCACATGGTTGGGGTGTGCAGCCCCAGGGGACACTGGTGGTGGCTCCAGAGGTGTCTGCCCATGGCTGGGATGGCCCTCCCTGCACCGCCAGCTCTCGGCGTTACACGATTCCCCGGCGAGCGTTGCTGGAGGTGGCACTGGGCCAGCTTGTCATGTCAGTGTTGAAAACTCTGCTGCTCTTCTCCAAAGGCTCGGGACCTGTCTCGATCTGCCCGCCAACCCCGGTGCCTCGGCGGGCTGTGCACGCAGGGCAGGGCTGCCCAGCGCCCGACCCACTCCCTGTGGCCTGGCAGCACCTGCAGCATCACCCACCTGCAGCCCCTGCAAAGCCCAGGCTGTGGGGCAGGAGAGGGCTCTGCCTCTGGCTGCCCTGGCTGCATCTTTGAGAACATCTCTGAGGCTTATTTTGAAGGCTTTCTCTTTAGGTGTGGAAGAATAACCTCCTTTAAAGTGTCTCGTGGTGGGCCAGTCCAGGGGTGGAAGTTCTCTCTTATGTTCTCTTCAAGTCTTACCATAAGTCAGGCAGATTTTAAGATGACTTCAAGGCTACTTAAACACCTCTTTCGTGAGGGTCTTGAGTTATCCAGCTTTGCAGACTCCTTAAGACTTCAAATCCAAGGCCTGCAGAGCCCTGTTCAACCTGACCTTGATGTTTCCAGCTCTCTGATCAACATGTACCATTGTTCCACCAACCTCATCTTAAAATTTTGTTCTTGCTATCCTGGCCAAGCAGGTCTCAGGGTTGTGTCCCGCACTGGGCAGGGCAGTGCATCCCTACCTGCCTGTTCTGGCTCGGGAGTGCTGCTTGTTTTTCAGCCCTGGCCTGGGAGAAGCAGTGACACAGACAGGGAGCTGGTGTGGTGGTGGCTCCAAGTGCCAGGAAGGGGCTTCCCTGGAGCTGTGGTTGTTTCTTGGCCCTGGGGCTGCTGCAGAGCAAGAGGGGACCTGCCACTTGGCTTGGAGTTGAGGGATGACATACACCTTCCTCCTTTTTGTCCCCTTCCGGATGCCATCTGTCACATCTTCTTTGACATCCATGTTTTTAAAAATAAAATAAAATAGAGATCAGATGCACCACTTCATGGGGTGAGAGGTCACCAGCACAGCAGAGGCTTGGCTTTTTAGGAAGTACCGTTCCATATTTTCCTGGCTGATTACCTTCAGTATCCACCACGTTGGAACCCTCCCTGAGGATCCCTGTGTAGTGCAGTGGGGTGGGAGATGGTCATTTGTGACTTCCTGGATCTGGGCAGCTTTGGGAAGTGTCTCCCAACTGCACACACCCCCTGAGAGCAGCACTGCTTTGTTCCCCACCCGTGCTTCATCAAGTGCATAAACAGAGGAGCTGTTCAGATGGGGCCCTGAAAAGCACCTGCAGAATCTGTAGTCATGCTGAAACCCCAGTCCCCGTATGCTGATTAGGCTCTTGTTTTTTAAAAACTTGTCGTGAATATGCTGAAATTCTGCAAGGAAGATATTCTCCCTAATTATTTTCTTTTAGAACACTTTTAAGATTGGTTGCTCTGATGGTGAAGAATACTTAATGCTTCTTCCCTCTTACTGGTGTATAAATGCAATCCTGAAACATTGGCAGTTTTCCTGGTGTTATTTGTAATGGATGTATTTCTTTACCAATGGATTATGTGATTACTTGGGAGAATAAAAGACTTGGTAGTATTCCTATTAAAATATTTTTTTCTAATTGTTTAGAATTAATATCCTGCTTGTTTAGCATAACTTTATTGGGCTTTGAAGGTAGATTTATCATGGAATTTCACAGGTATTGTGTTGAGTTTTCTGCTGCTCCCCACCACCACACACACAGAGTACAGGTCGGTTCATGCAGGTTTGTGCTCTGTGTTACTGCTTTGGTTGTTTGGGTGAGATAAAAACTTGTTGAACTACTAAAGTGGACAGAGTTTAAAATTACAGACACATTACTTTCCTTTACAGCCATAATATATTTGTTTTGGCAGGCCGTCTCTTCACTGTAACGTGGAACAGTTCCTTTTTTTGCGATTATTCACTGTTTGCAGTCACACAGCACCAAGTATTATTCATGGCTCTGGAAAAAGTTACTCCTTCACAAAACAAAAGCATAGGAAGTGCTCTGAGCTACCTCATTTTCATAATTGACAGGTATTAATGATGTGTGGGTACCCAGGCTAGGAACAATGTGTTTTAAATTAATAAATGGCACAGGGTGTTTATGGTGGGGGAGCCACAGGAGCCTTCCCTGGCTCTCCAGGGATGTCTCAGTGTGTGGCACCTGCCCTGTGGATCCCCCCAGCAAACACTGCGTTCACCTGGGCTAGTGCTGAGCTTCTCCCACATGGTGGAGCTTTTACCCTCGGCTTGACCACAAAAAGACATTTCTAAAGAGCAGAGAGGCAGCCCAGGGAAGGAGGGCTCTGCTCACCTCTTCCTTGATCCATAAAATCTTGGTATCCTGGCTAATGATGTGTGTGACCTGCGCAGACACGGACACCGGGGCTGTGCTAATGCTGCAAATCGATTAGCGTTAAGTAGGAGCGAGCATTCCTGGATGGCTCCACGGCCGTGTGGCAGTTCCTCATGGCACGGAGCTGCAATGCCATCAAATGTACAGCTGCTGGAAATTCAGCTAAAAACAACCGCTCAGGTTTGCATCACATCCAACAGGTATCTGCCCCCTTCTCCCAGCCTGCGTTTCCGTTTCCAGCTGCCTTCTTTTGAAGCATCTTGCTGTTTGTCTCATCGTGCAGGAACAGTGTTAATAATTAGGATTAATGATTCTCGCAGCAAACCACATTTGAAAGGAGCATTGAATAATCTGGGGCTTTGTGTGATTTGAACCATGCTTGGGAACTGAAATAAAAAGTCTGCTGGTGAGAACAACTGCCTGTTTTGCAGGAATGAACTATTTCTTTCTCATTACTTCTTTACAGTATTCTGATGCCGTTCAGCCTTTTTAAGGTGTTCCTTGCTTTTTCAGTAACTCATTTTAATGCTTATCTATTTTCTAATAATACTTAGCCCAAGAACTGCCCTTTCCTTTTTTTCTCAGGGCAAAAGGTGCAGTGTCTTTTCCCCCTCTAAGTAAGAAAATCCCATTACCTGCCATGCAGAGGAGTAATGGTGATGCAGGTCAATTCACACTTTTATATGGCCCCTTGTTTACATAAAAGTGATCTCTTCTTCTGAAAATCTGTAATTTTCACGGGAACTCTGCATTAATTTTAAACTCACCCTGTTCAGAGCACAGGGACATATTTCCCCCCTGTTTTTCTTATGGTTGGAAAGCACAATTGTTTTTTCTGCTGTCCCTCTCTCTGCTTAGAAATTGGTTTTGCTGCTGGGGTCCTTTAATGCCCATGTGGCTGCTGCATTGCATGTTCTGCCACCTGGCCCCTTCTCCCTGCCAAACTTTGGTCTTGCTCTTTGCTATTTCTGAAGAAAATCCCTGAAACGGTTTTTTTCCCCAGTCTTCCTCTGCTTGGCTATTTTTTTTTTTTCCCTTCATAAAAATAAATTGTAGAGCTGCTCAGGCTGTTGCATATCTGCCCAACTGCTCATATTCTCCCATGCCAGGGAAGAAGATTTCTAACCCTTCGTGCCTGTTCTTACAGCTCAGCCGGCTGCGTGCTTGGATTTTTCATTATAGAGCCCTTTTGTAACAAATTTAAATGGTTTTATCAAATGATGAGTGAGTAAAGTTCTGTGTTTCGCAGTGCAGGAACAAATGTTTTCAAATGGTGACGTCTTGTAGGGAATAAAATGATGCTGCTGATCATTGGGGGATTCTTTTTCGACAGCAGGAGCCTTGGATTTGTTGGTTGATATTTTCTAGGTAAGAGTAAGTAATGGCTTCTTGCCATAAAGTCAGTAATATTTTAATTTTGGTGATTCAGTCTTTAATATAAATACAGTGAAGTGACAGGCTTCTTGCTCTTAATATTTAGGGCTTTTAGTCATCATTAGAATTAATTCGGGTTTCGGCTGAGGCATTTATTATTAAAGAAAACATAGACTCAGATACTTAATTACTTGGTGTTCTTTTTTTAACAGATTTTAGGAACATCTGTGGATCCTGCTAAAGTCAGTGAGACTCCCAGCCTCGAAAAACTGCCTTGATTTTTACAGTAGCATGGGAGGAGGGGAAGGATTAGTGTGGAGGGCAGGGTGCTGTGAAGATGCCTGGCGTGTATTTTCAGACAACTTACTGTATTTTTAGCTAGTGGGTATGTTTAGTGTCACTCATTTTAGGGAGTCAGGCCATCCATTTGTTCTAGCCCGCTCCAATTTCTGGGTGTTCCGTAAAATACAGTCAAGTTTCCTTCTGGGGATGGTTCAGAGTTGGCTAATTCTCAGCTGGGAAAGAAATACTTATGTTGATTATCTTTGCTTCACTGTTTTCTTTAGATTTCAAGAGGTTGTGCTTAACATTTCAAAATTAGTTAGAGGGCTCCTTTCAGCTTGCTAAATTATCCCTACCAGAGGGCTGCAAAGCGAGCTCTGCGTGCCTGCCTCGACTTAGCTGCTCTTGATGGCACTGCAAATAAATTATATATGTAAGCAAATTATTTTGAAAGCAGTAGTTTTTAAATTGGGGCAGGGCTCCTCTGTGTGCTCATCCAGCTCGTGCCTAGCTGCTTAACAGATGGATTTGGGCAGGAATACCTCTTGGAGATTTGGTGTCAAATACAAGCACAAAGCACAAATTCTCCTTTCTGCCCTCTGCAAAGAGGAAGGAAGGAAGGAAAAAACCCTGACTCTATTCCAGTACTTTCTCAGAAGTTTGCTTGTATAAATTTCTCTTTTTCTATGAAACTGTAGTTTAAGATTCTTGAGGATTGCTAGAGTAATTCTGCTTTTTAATGAAACGTAATGCCTAATGAGAAGAATCCGTGCAAGACTTAGAAAACACTTTTAAAATAAAATATGTAACAAATAACAGCTCAGAATGTTGAGTAATTTTGATATATTTTTTAATCAACATAGAATTATCAGCTGCTTTTGCATGTTTATGCAGGGGCTGGTGGCATTTATGGCGACATCAGTGAAGCTTTTACTTCACTCTCTGCTCTCCAATGTCTGTCCTGACCTGAGAGCGCGACACGATGAACAGACACCGCCAGGTCGAAGAGTTTTGCCTTCTAGTCAGTTCTTTTGTTCTTTGTGGTCTCATAATTACATTTCCCTCGCTGCAGTTCTCCCCAGTGTTGTGGTGCAGGGGAGTTTCAGGGCAGGGAGCTGTGTGTGTGCAGGAGCTCCTGTAAGAGCAGAAAAAGGGCTCTTATCTTTTTCCGTTATCTGCCCTTACCTCACTTTTTTTGGGGGTTGGTTTCCACCTAAAGAGCAGAGTTGCTGCCAAGTGACTGTAATGAAAATCACACAACTGGTGCTTGAGGCTTCAGGGGGGCTTGTTTCACTTGGGAGAGAACTGAGGAGTATTTTCAAAGGTCCTGTTGTGTCCCAGATAAATCAGCACGTGGGATCAAATCAACTGCATTGTTCTTAGAGTGCACTTTCTTCCAGGGATTCTGCCCTGGGTGTGCTTTTACAGGTTTTGCAGTGTTTTGTTAAAATTGGGGATATTCTTGTGTGTATTTCAAATAATCCCAAGTGAGTGTTCACCTCTCGGTGCTCTGGGAGTGGTTTAGCTGCAAGTTCTGGGGTGTTCAGATCCCCTGAGAGCAAGTCTAATAAACTGGGAAGGAACCTGCTAATGGGGCTGGTGTTTAACCCCCTGAAATGAGCAGCAAGGTGGCTGCCCTTGAGTCACAGCCTGAACGTGGTGGGCTAATCCAAGTGGCAATCGGGAGAGTTTCACTGGAGCACTCAAAGGCAGCAGCACAAACTGATGTGACTGATGGTAGTTGTGCATTTTATCAACATCAGTGGGTTATCTGCAGCAGGAGGAGGAGGGGGACTGCAAACAAGAATGAATAATATACTAAACAACTAAGCAAAAGTGATTAACAGGAAAGTAGGAGAGTTAGAGACTGTAGGATTTAATTGTTGTGGACTTGACATCCTTTTGGTGTTTTTTGTAAGACTGGAAAAATAACAGAGGGGTGGCAGCAGATTTGGGTAATTTCCTGAAGAACAGGAGTTGTCCTGAGCAGGGAGTTGAAGTATTTGCTATGTCTGGTTTAAGTTACCAGAAGGTGAGTTGTGTTTGCCATCAAGGGGGGACATAAAGTACAGCTGTCCTTGCAAAGGGAGAATTTCCGAGCAATGTCATTTGTTTCAGCAAGAACTGGTTTGCTCAAAGGTTTTATTGGTGGCCAAAGGGAATGAATATTTACAGGAGAGCAAGAGGGGGACAGGAATTTTATTCCTGTATCAACCCCCACCACTGTATTAAAAACTGGTGTGCTTAAGGGTGGCATTACTGGACAGCATTGCAGCAAGCTTGAGGTTTTGACTCAAAATAGGTTTGGCAGCTCTGAGTAAGAGCCTCATGTGTGTGTTTGTCTGCCAAACACGGTATTTAATCCATGGTAGGGTGTTTCTTTGTCATTTAACCCTCTTGGGAGAAGCAGCTGAACCAAAAATCACAAGTCATTCCGATGCAGAGACTCCCAACAGCAGCTGAATTGTTGCCTTGCTGTTCATACCTAATGATCCCCTTGGTGTGTAGAAATAAGAATCTAAATGACTTGAGTATCCTGACTACATGTTTTTGATGGCTTTGGTAGAAGGTGTCATTGCAAGAGGAGTTTCTTTCCAAATCAAAAAACTAATTCTTTAACTTTCATGTGTGCACCGTTTCTAGCTTTATTTATCATAGGCCTAAATTATTTAAACCATAAAGCAGCATCTTGCAAGAAATCCCTATTCCTATAGTTTTTTTTAAACATATAAATATTTCAAGTCTATGCAAAAGACAAACCTTGTATAAAAATACTATATCACCCATGAGTAAGAGAAGTTATTAAAGGTAGGCACAGGCTGAGTAATGAAATGGGGACATCAGGTTCCTCAGAATAGCCTGTTACTAAGGGATGCTGAATCCAAGGTAAAAGAACTCCTGTTTCTTCTCTTTTCTAGATCTTTCAGGCCTATTTAATTATGCCTTGAATATATCCAATCTGATGTTGATGATGGTAGCTTCTTTGGATAATGATCAGCTGTTGCAGCAAAAAGATTCAATCAGATTTTTAATCTAGGAAGCAGAATGCTGATTTTTTTATAAACTTGGCTAGCAAACAGCAAATGGAGATGATGGTAGTCTTGGATGTTGTTCCAGTCGTCTCCTTTCTCAGGAATCAGCAATAGTACCTGGAGATTTAACTGGGTTTTTTAGCATTACCTTTTGCAGCCTTAATATTTCCATAATAGTTCATAAACCTGCAAATAATGTTCTGCTCTGAGCGCAGCCAAAAATGAGTAATTTCCTTTTTATTTCACAGTCCTTCAGAACTAGACCTTAAGATTCTCCCCAGTGGAAGAATGAGACACGTAATATACTGGAACCAGGGCCCATAAGGGAACCAAATGTACATTAAAGTAGTCCTAGGAATTCTGGTTTTGCTTTGCATGTGCAAAGTTGTCCCTTCATCCTTCATTTGCCATTTTAATAAGCTTTTAGGTGTTTATTAGAAAGTGTGCCATTACCTTGCATCTGCTTCACTCCAGGAAATTGGCTGTTATCATCTGTTTTCTTCCCAAAATATTGGCTATTCCCTGTATGAGACTTTACCCCCTTAAAGATGATATTAAAGATGGTGTTGATGGTAGGCAGAGTCATCTTATGCCTGCTCTGTTTTCCTGCTGTTGCTGCAAACAAATGTGAAGAATCTTTCCAAAAAGAAAAATCCTCAAGGATCCTTCATTAGATGCACTCCTGGGAATTGGTAATAGATACTTGAATATAATTCATTTTAGGAGCAGGATTTTGATGCCTATTAAAATCAAGGTGCACGCTAAATATTTACTCTGTTTGTTTGGAAATGTGTGTTCCTTTTGAAGCAGCTTCTCTTGCCTCTGCAGAGTGAATGCACAACTCACTGGAATAGCAGGGTTTCCACTGAATGGGACCTGAATTTCCCAATTCCCAAATGAGGCCGTGCTGGCCTTGAGCAGGAGCAGATGGTGCAGCAAGAAGAGCTCACAAGTTCTGTGGGCCAAGGTTTGCAACAAGCAGGAAAAAAAAAAAAGGAAAAAAAAAAGGAAAAAAAAAAAGGAAATGTTAATATAGAAACTTGAAAAATCCCCTGATAAAGAGAAGGGAGAAATGCCAAAGGGAAGAAAAAAGAGCATTGCTCTAAAAGAGGTGGGGTGAGCTCCAACATCAAACTGAAGCTGTCCTGATCTCATCCGTGCAGGGCCTTAAAACCCAGTCACTCTGAGAGCTGCAATTTAAAGAACTACAAACTTGAGGTCTAGTCTTGTCTTGCTTTTAGCAACCTTTACAGTGGGGAAAAAACTGTCCAAGTCAGTGATAAGGAACCATTTTCTTTGGGGAGGAGTTTCAAACACCACCCAAGGATGATGTCATTGCTGACACTGTTCATATCCTGATTGGAAATCTGCGATGGGGAAAGCAAGAAGTATTAGGAATGCTGGATCATTAGGAACCTCTTAGACATTGTTTGAGATGTTTTAAAACAAGTCTTGGCATATGGAGCAGCTTACTGGGTTTAGAGAGGACTGATCTAGTTTCTAACAGCAAAAAAAATCCTTGCTCAGAGCATCTGATCAAGGGATAGTGTCTGGATTTTGGGCTGCAGTGGGGGGGTTAATGTGTTTAAAGTGGAAAAGGTGCTGAGGTTTTTGCAGGTAAAATACTACACCGTGCTTTAAAACATTAAAGCAGAAAAGACTTGGAAGCATCTGAAAAGGAAGTGGATTGTTAGAGTTGCTTGAGAATTTCTTTTGCTGTCTGTTTAGGTAATCATAATTAAAAAATGCCTGAATGATCTTAATAACACATGATTCAACTGACAAGCACTAATTGCTCTCTATCAGGCCAAGAGAAGATGAATGTTGTCAAGAAAACCACAAGTCAGACAAGCTGATTCTCTTCTAGTCTGACACCATGTTCCCATGTACAAACCAGTTTTTACTGGAGCCTTTCCAACATCAAAAGAAAATCCTTGCCTTCCCATTAATTTTCGTTGCTGGCAGGCTCGAGCTGTTTGTGACGAGGTACTTTCGTTACTATTGCTGGGCTGCTCCTGCTCAGGGTTGTGCAAAGGCAAAAATGTAAACAGGTTTCTCAACTTCTCCTTATCTTTGGACTTCAACGGAGCACATTCTTACACTGAAATGCAAAGTGTGAGGTATAAAAAACTCCTTTTTTTTAAAATTGTCACAGCAATCATTTTATCTTTTCCTTCCTTTGCCCTGCACTGTGCAGTGCACTGGGCCAGGGAGGATAGCAGTTCTTTTTTCTTCAAAGATCTTTTTTTTTTAAGACAACCTATGCAAATGATGTTGTTGCAGTGAAAAATCCCAGTTTTATGCAGCAGATGCTATCTGGCAGGATTTCCTGCAAGGTGATGTGTATCTAGTGCCACTTTTGTTTCTCTTTCTTTTGTTTTAAGGATGCCTTTTTTGTCTGTGCTCTAGTCAAATTCAAAACTTGTCCTCATTTGCTTGACTTCACTGTATTCCTTGAGTCAGATACAAGCAATAGGAGATATTCCACATTCCTTCACACTTCATATTTGAGCAGTAGGTGTTGGAAGGGCATGGGAAGGCTTTGGGCCACCTGGGCAACCATCTACTGATAAATCTGAGGACCTTTCTTGTAAACAGGATTTAAAAAATAAATGCTCCTTCTTTGAACTAAGTAAATTCTAACTTAGTCACTCCAGTGTTAATTATGGAGGGAGATCATCTTATGTTTTAATGTAAGTTTGAGGCTCTTAATTTAAAACCAAAACCAAACAAGCCCAGGAAACCCATGGTTCTTTCTGTAAACAAAATATCTCCTTTAAGCAGATATTTTAAGTTGGATCATTAAACTTCTCCCCAGAGCTCAGTAGTGCCAATTCATCTTTTAATTAGTTTTTCTGAGGAAGAGGGATATTGACTTGGTTGTGAATGCACTCTGCACTCTGGAAGGCCTTTAACTCAATCCACTTCATGCTTTCATGGAGAATTCTGAAATCAGCTCCTTAAAACCTCACTGGAATTTGCAAACTTCAGGTCTTAAATGGTATATGAGTCGCCAATCTCCATAATATTTCCCTGCCCAATTTAATTCCTGTATTTATGCCCACCTTTAGCATGCCTGGAGACAGGGTATCTTTAAAAGGACTGCTTGCTTTGTGCAAATGGAAACTTGGAATTCTCTCTCAAATTTGGCATCTAAACCAGAGACCCCCTCAGCATCTTGTGCTAAACCTGGTTTTGAAAGAATAGTAATAAACTCATTTTCCTTACCCATTTCCTTTGCTAGTAACAAAAAAACCCCCTTGCTAAAGGGTGATGTGGAGGTGCAATGGAAGGATGGGTGGCAAACATGGCAAGGGGGCACTGAGCATTCCTGACTTGCTTTCCTGCAAGATGCCAGGCCCAGAACCTCCATTTACAGTGTCCCCTCCCAGATGTTGCTCCCTGGCAGGAGGAATAAGCAAATAAATCAGAGGAGAATGGCAAGACCGTGAACTGACAGTGGGTTGATTTGTCATTTCAAATCTCCCGAAAACAAAAAAAGTACCTGTGTTTCTATGTCAAAACTATTATCAAATCTCTCTGAAATTATAATAATCTGTGACAGTTTAACAACATCACAGGTTATAAAAAGCCCCGTGATAAGTTCCTTGTCTCAATTTCTGCATGTGATGGCGGAGCAACAAATTCCCTCTCTCCTCAAATGGAGCTGCTGCTGCTCCACCCCAGGGGTGGGGGGATTTGCTGCAGTGGGAGGGCAGAGCTGTCAGCTGGAGCTGAGATCCTTTTGGGGCAGCAACAGGAGAGGATTTGGTTGTTCCTACTTCAGAGTTTTCTGTAGAAAATAATGAGAACCCTAGAGTCTGTCCTGAAATCACAAAATCCTTTGCTTCTGTAGAAAAGTGAGCAACTGTTTGAAAAAAAAAAAGGAAAAGGGGAGAGGAGGAGGGATTAGAGTGGAGACTATGACTGTGTTACCTGAAAGGCACCAGCCAGGCGTGGGGTGTTCTGAAAACAACCCTGATCAGTTCTGGTTTCATTCTTTGACAGTGATTTAGATTGAATTCTGGCATGTCTTTGAGTCAAAATGTTTTTAAAATAAATTGACCTGGCACCTCCTGCTGAACAGAACAGAGCAGTGTTGGGGTGCCTCTAATATCACAGGTTTCTGGTGGTTGTACTTTTTTTTTCGTGAATAATTTAACAAACACTTTGGGAGTTTATTGATTGACTTGCTAGAGCAAGGCATTCCCTTTGCTGTTTGTGTCTAAATGCAGTTACCAACCCACTCTTCAGGAGCAGGTCTCTCCACTTGGCCCTGGTGGCTGAGCAATGGCTGTCCCCAGTGTGGAAGGTGGTGGCAGCTCTGGGATGTGTCAGTGGGATGTCTGGTGTCCCTGAGTGGGGTCTGCCTCTCCATCCCCCTCCCCAGCAGGAAAGAGCCTGCTGGCCCTGTGCTCCTGTGAGGGCTGAGGTGTTGGTGTCTACCTTGGCTGTATAATCTGAGATAGGATGAGTATGTTCCTTGGCACAACTCCTGCAGCTGAGCAGGGAACATGCCAAGCAGTGATAAGCAGTGCCATCTAGGGTTGAGCCTGGCCTAGGATTCCATCCTGAGAGCCCTGGCTGAGCAGGGAGGCACAGCCCAGCAGTGGAAGGTTTCCAAGGGCACAGCGTGTCATTACTCACAGAGAAATATGGGTTTCTTTAGATGATAATATGTATTTTAAAAGCCCTGAACAGTATGCCCTGAGTCTTAGCAAGAGCTTTTAAGTCTCGTGTTCTATCGAAACCACAGACCTGTGCCAGGGAGACCGCAGGGGATTTTTGCTGGGTCTGTGATGTGACATCAAGTCTGGGATGGTGTGCAGGGGATGAAGCGTTTGGGTTGTTCTTTAGAACCAGAGGCTGCTGCTTGGGGGAGAACTTCTGCTGGAGGAAAAGTTACTGCCTGCATTTGAAGGGGAATAATGTAGTTTGATCATACAGCTGAGCAAACCTACCCAAGCCAGACGAGTTGCCCAGAAGTAACCAGGATTCCTGTCTGGACCTTGATGTCACTGCAAACCTTATCTTTTTCAGAGGTGGGAGTCGAATTAAAAAAATGCATCCTTTCCATGGGGCAACATGTTTGAAGTTCTGAGCAGCAGAATCCTCTGACAGTCATGTTTATGCCATATATTCCTTCTGCTCTGCAACTGAGGCATCCCTGAGGGGCAAAGTCTGGAGAAGGCTCAACTCTAGAACTGACCCAGAAGGAGAAAAAATTTGTTTTACAGATTTCTCTGAGGTTTGTGTGTAGCTTTGGGGGAACTCGTGAAACATGCCAGCAGATGCTCTGGTCTTGTCAGCACCATCCAGAGAGGCCTTGTGGTTTAGGCTTTGGATTACAGTTTTCCACAAACACCCACATTATTTTAGGGTAAGTAATTGAAGAAGGTGCCAAGGCTGAAGTTCTGTCATATCTTTCTGCACCCGAATTGCCCGGTCTGGGGCCCACACTCTAGTTATGGGACTTGCTGGGGACACTTAAACACAGCCTTTGCACAAAGTTTGCATTAATTTTCACTAATGTGTAAGCTCAAATGGCTATAACTTATAATAGCAAAATCATACCATAGTGAACAGAAACAATTTATTGCCCAAGTGCCGAGCAGTCTATGCCGCCTCCTGGTGCCGAGTTACAGCAGGATGTACAGCGGGCTGTGGGGTTTAATTTCCTTTTTTTCTTCTGAAATGAGGTGGTTTTCCTGGGTGGGAAACCTTCACTGTGTGGGAGCAATGTAGTGTGGGTTTCTGTGAGGAGAGGGGGATGGAGGGATGGAGGCACCTCGTCAAGTGCAGCTTCTGCTCAGCAGTTCTTCTGAATTCCATGGGCTCGAAGGGCCCCTTCTGACCCACCTACCAAACCTTTGTTCAGCTTTCAGTTCATCTCCAAAATTGCTCATTTTCCAAGGAATTTACTTACCTTTTGGTTGTGTGCTTTAGCCAGGGGGGTTGACTTTAAAGCTCAAGTTACTTAAAAGGTAGTTAGTTTGCAGATGCCCTCCACCCCACCCCAGAGCAGCAAGAGTGGTTTGCCTTGGCATTCTGGGTCCCTGCTTCTTCCCCTTGGTATTTCTCTATTTGCTAGCTTCAGGCTTGCTGGTTTCTTAATTTTATTGAATTTTTTTTAACCCTTCCCTTTTTTTTTTGCTCTGGGAAGAACTAGTGAAAACTTCTTCAGCATGTTCTTTCTTGGCCCTCCTGATCGAATGACTAAAGGCTGGAGTGGGAAGAATGTCTGGCCTTCAAGTCTGTGATCTGCTGATTCATAGATAAATATCCTATAAAATACATAGTTGTGCTGCTCTAAGTTTAGGGCTGAATATTCTTTCATGATCTCTTTGGGAAAGCAGCCACAACTTGACTCAGACTTTCCAGTTCAGTATGTCTTGGTTCCAGTATGATTAAGTTCATCAGCCTGACTTAAAGGGAAGTCTTGGTTGTTGTTCCTGTGTGTTGAACTCACCCATGTGCTCTTACACCCTGTGCAGAACCAGGTGAGTTAGTCTGGATACCCCCTTACAAAGCTGCATTTGTGGGCCTCAAAGAGAAATACTTGTGATCCTGGAGCGTTTGAAACTCATCTTTTGCACAGGCCCAGATAATTAAAAATAAACCTACATTCAAAGTATTAAAAAGAAAAACCAAGACTGCTCCCATCTACCAAACTGCTGTGGGCAGAGAAAAGCCCCAAAGCTCTTTTTTCTCCCCCCTTCCTCCCAGCCCCAAAAGGGAAGTTCAGAGGGGAACTGGTCTATTTAAATGTTGAGTTTTCTGTGGTGAGGAAAACTAATGTTTTTGTAAAATTTGCACTTGTGGGGAAAGAGGGAAAAGAGAAGGACGAAGATGAGGGGTAAACACAGTGATATGTAGTCCCTGCTTGGTTTTCTGTGGAAAAAAAAAAAAAATCATGTAGCAAAATAAATTATGTACAGTCTGAGAAGCACTTGTTTTCTTTCTTGATCTTGTTAAAGCATTTCTTAACACAATGGCTTTTTTTCTCAAGTATTAGCATTAATTACTGAAAATGTTAATAGGTTTTGTGGATTGTACAAGTGGGAAGACTAGCAACAACCTGATATTTCAAAAGAAAATAATATTCCATCCTCTAGATTCAAAGATAATTCGGGAAAGTAATAAAAGCTTGTGAAATCCTATGGAGGAAAGCTTTATGTCACTTCACTCCTTCATCAGATAGAGAGCAAACACCTCATTTCATTGGCCAAAACTTTGTGTCTTGGAAATGACCCTGTAATTTTTTATTTTGCAAGTCCCTGACTTTCATAAATTTCCCTCTTCTTGCCCTCCCCTCCTGGAGCAGTAATTTTACACCCTCCAAGGTCTCGGGGCGTTCTGGCACTCGAGGGTGCTGCGTGTGCTTCCTGCAGTCAGCGTCGCTCCAGCCCGCACTCTGTAAATCAAACAGGGCAAGGCTTCATTAAAGATGTGGAGAACCATCCCATGACTGGGCTGATGAGCTCATTTTATCCATGCATGGCACTTATTAAATAAATACCTTTGAAGCATAGGAAACCGTCTGGGAACCGACTTGTGTTTCTTCCTCTGCTGTGTTATCTTAATGTGACTGGGAGAACAGAAGTCCTGAAAATGTTTTTTAAGGGAAATATACATTGGAAAGAAATAAAACAGTGCTATTCTTAGGTCTCTTTGCAAACTTCCTAGGTTTTTTTTTCTTTGGGACTTTGCTGTTCTTCAGGTGCTTTACCTTTGTCTTTACCCTGATTTCCCTCGAGGGGAGCATTCAGGGAAGCACTGAGCATGTTTCAGACCTGACTCCAAGGCAACAGGAGGTTTTCCAAGAACTAATTCTGGCCGTTTCTATGCGAATCCTTGTCAGCACATTTTTTGCTGTAATGAACCGGTGAATAAACGGGAGTATTTTTGGTAACAGTGGTACACCACACCTCTGTGGGGCCTGTCCTTTGAGCATGTGTGTGCTTTGCAGGCTCAGGAATGACACATCTTTGCATGTTTCTGCTTTAGCTATGAGGAAGTGTTTCCACGGACAGGCTGGGACAGAAGCTCTGGGCAGAGATCACCTGCTGCATCACCATATCCATCCTCTCACCTCCTGTGGTCATGAACTGCTTAGTTGGAGCTCAGAGCCTCCTGGAAACCTGACTGAGGGTGTCATCTCCCTGGGTCTGGTCTCCTTTTGGAAGCAGCCAAAGGAGAGAGAGTGGCCTTGTGGACACATTGGGTGGGAGGAACCTCCAGCGTGTCTCTAGCTTGATGTGCTGCTTGAAAAGGGACTGTCACCCACAGTAGGTCAGCTCTGCTTGGCCTTGTCCTAGCAGAGCATTGGGATTCCCCACGGGAGGAGATCCCCTCTGTCAGGACCTCTCAGTGCTGTACCACTGTCCCTGCTGAGCATCCCAAAGAATGGTTTTGGCTGTTGTTGCTCAGTTCAGACAGCATGGCACGATCCCCTCTGAGTTGTCAGGGCTTGTAGGAGGCTCCTGTGTTAAGAAAGACACAAATGCTTTTGAAAGAAGATGTAGCCGTTTATCTGAACCTTAATTTTTACATTGCTGTTACCTTTGCAAAGCCAGCTTCTGTATTTGGTAGAGGGCAGCAGCCAGAAAACTCCTGGTGAAGAGGAGGAACAACCCACCACCCAGCATTTCAGCTAGAATTGTATTCTGGACTTTGCAAATGGGATTGAACGTTTTGATTGAAAAGATTGTCAGCACTATGCAAATGAGAGAGAGAAGTGAAAGTGCATCTCATGCAAGTAATTCCTATGTAGATAATTTGCCATAAAAATTTATATTGCAGTCCTTAAAACCTTCAGAGATTTATTCTGTCTAGGGAAAGGTGATTTATATGGTATTAAAACACTTTTTATGTTCCAGTCCTTTAGATTTAATGTTTATTGCCTATAAAAATGAAATCTTCCTGTGGATATTTAAAAGTTTTGGTACTGTGTGAAATATATATTCAGCTTAGAATCTGAAATGCTTTAGAGATGCAGTAAATAAGTGATGGAGTGTTACCTCTAGTTCACCAGCCTCGGCAGTCCAGCCTTACTCCAGGGCTGAATCCATTATGTAGGTACATTCTGCTTACCTTAGACATATGGCAAAGGAGAACGTGTAATGACAAAGGTAATGTGTAATTTTGTCATTCTGTTTTGGCTGGATATTTAGGGCACCTGGTCTGCAGGGTTTTTTGTGGGCTGCTGTGTGCAGTCAGTATTAAAATGCAGCAGGAGGCTTATTCCTTACCCACAAAGGGCCGGATTAAAGCACAGGATTAGGGCACACTGCAGGAGTGTCAGAAGAAGGAACAGCATTCTGCCTCATTGCTCTAAATAGCCTCTCTCCGTGTAATGAGGGGAGCAGGCAGGCAGTGCAGGGCCACTGCAGTGCCCCTGAGAACATGGCAAGGAGGAGCCTGAGTTTTCCTGCTTCAGCAGTGGCGTTTTGACCATCCTTATTACAGTATGGGCAGACACACAGGAGGAACCCCTTTCAAAGCACAATTCCTGACCCCTGTGGGGCAGGTCCCTCTCCCCTTTTATCATAGACAGTTTTCTAGAGCATCATTTTATCTGTGCAGAAAGGTACCAGATAGGAGGCACGAGGGGTAGAGCAGCAGATCAAGTGAGGGTTTACACGAAAATAGGAAAGTGTGTGTAGGTGGTTGTTTTGCCTTGTAGCTTCTCTGATGCTGCTGCCCTGCAGAGGTAACTGAGGTAACATGCTTTGCCTTTTCCCAAACATTTCCCAACGTCTCTGAGCCCATCCCACAGCAAACCCACGCCAGTTAAACCTCCAGTGTGTCCTGCAGAGCAAAGCTTGGCAAGTCCTGTGGGGCTTTCCCATCCGCAGAGCCCCGTTGGTCGCTGCACACGGAGCACAAAGATGGAAAATTGATTTACAGTCACGGAACTCGTATAGCCAGGGATGTTGTGGGGAATAGCACCGAGGGCTTACCAGCACTGCTTCATTTGCACTGGGGCATCAAAGAGCAGCGAGAAATCCCTTCCCAATCTAGTCCCTTCTCCAGGGATGTGCCATTCTGGCAGTGCCAGGATGGATCCCCCCAGACAGAGCCCAATGTCCCATGGTCATGGGCATTCTCACTGTGCTGCCGCTCTGCCTCTGCCCATGTGGGAAGGGATGAGGTGCCATGGGGCTGTCCCAATGCCAGGCAGCCAGGGCAATGGCACCGGTTCAAGAGGGGCACTGGTGAAACCTCCCAGGGCTGTGACTGTCTGTGCCCTGGCACGGCAGAGCCAAGGAAGCGCCGGAGTGGCATGGCAGGGACGGGCAGGGCTGTGCTGGGGAATGTGGCTCTCAGTGCTGCATGTTCAGCAAGGGTGGCATGTGTGGTGTTCAGGCAGCAAAGCCAAGCAGAGACTGGGGCAGGCAAAATGTACCAGGGATAAAGGATAAAACTTGTATTAAAAAATAAGCAAACAAAACCCTTTCCAAGAAAACCAGACAGACACATTCCCCCCACTCCATTTTTATTCTGGCCTGCATGAGAGCTTTGGGAAGCAGGATCATATTGGAAATGTCTTTTCCTGGGTAATGTAAAAGAAGTGCTTATATGGTTGTAGAAATATGAAGTTAAGTGAAAAACAGGAGCTTTAGCTGATGATTGTTGGGCTTGGTTCCCTTATTGTCCAGGTTAATATCCCTGACTTGAGCTGCATTTCAGGCTTTTCCCCCAGTGCTGGTTCTGTGGATCCCGAGAATTTTCTGCCAGGTGTCCTCAGTGATCTTGCTTTGGATGCAAAAATTAAACTCTTATTTTTTGTAGACTGAAATCTGCAAATCCTTACGAGGTTTTAGGCTCTCTGGGATGCTGCTGTTGAAGCAGATGTCTGCAGATGTCTTTGTGTAGAAAAAAATTACTGTTTTATTTAGATTATCCTTTGTACTTATCACCCAGATACGCTGCCAAAACCCAGTTCTGGTGGTCTGATAATTCCATGGTTTTGTGGGGCTTCATATTTGTCCACTTGCTGCTTCTGCAGTGAGCTTAGGAGTTACATGAAATGAGTTTTCTTTTAAATATATAGATGTTCTTTACAACTTTGTTCTTCTTTGCCTAATCATGGAGGATCTGAACTGAGCAAGAAAGAACATCAGTCTCAAAGTGAAACCTCTGTTGTTTGATAGAACGTGTAGCGTGTTTTGTCATCTCAAAAGAGGCTTTTTTGGATGACACTTGGGTATTGTCAGGCCTGGGGCTTTGTTGTATTCCATGGGTTTTCCCAACAGAATGGTGTGTTGGCATTTGGGTGGGGGTGTCCAGCCTCTTGGCTGCATGTGTGAAAGTCACATTTTGGCTTCTCTTCAAGAGTATCTAGATAAAGGATGGAGATCCTGGAGGCAGTGAATGTGAGAGGGCAGCTCGAGGTAATCCAGCTGTTTATTTGTGGTTTGTTGGAAAAGCACATGGGATGGAGAATGGTGACAGCAACTTCAGACAGTTCACTAAAAATCTGCAGTTTGCTGCTTCAGATTCCAAACTTCAGTGCTGGTTTGGGGTCAGAATTGTGATTCTGATTAAATACATACTGCAGATAGGAGGTTATTCATGAGGACTTGGATGGTCCTGGAATCACAGAATGGTTTGGGTTAGAAGGGACCTTAAATATCATCTACTTGGTTTCAGCCACAGCAAAAGAGAGGGGAGGCAGTTCCACTGTGTCAGAAAGTGGTGTTCTTTATTTCAGTTTTCGTACAGGGCAGAGATCTATGTGTGTGTTTATATATAAGGACTGAAAATCACTGGATGACAGAGTGCCTGGAAAAGATACAAACAACTGATTTCTTGGTAACGAGATCACTTGTGTCCCTGGTACATCATCCACCTCCCCAAATTGCTGGGAAGCAAAAATTACTGTATTGTAGATAACTGTATTTGTAGTTTCTTTCTGTGTGTGGGGAGGGCATGAAGTAATCTGTTCCATCAGCTTGTAAAACTGAGCTAATTAACAGACAATCAGCACTGATTGAGACAGCTGCATTCTTTACTGCGGGATTGTAAACACAGAGTCTTCACAGAATTGTTTTTACTGCCCTAAAGTGCAAGAAATTGAAATTGTATTTGATAGCCAAAATTAAGGACTTTTAGTGCCAGTGTATCATAGCGAGGTTGACAGTGCCACTGCAGCTAAATCTATTGTTTTCATTTTAGGGCGATTTGTCACAGTGAATAGTGGAGGAATTCTATAAATTATCACTGAAAAAGTTCTATTTGTGTGGTTAAAAAAGTGTTTTAGCTGTCCTGTCACCTTAGTTTGTCCATGGAACAAGTAGACATCGGCTGTCTGTGGTTTGGTGCTTGTCCTGGGAGGCACCTCCTGATGGGAAATGCCAGATTTGCAGCGTTCAAAAACTATTTTATGTATGCCTTTTCTAAAACATAATTTCTACGGGGTCTTTAAGTACTTCCTCATGTCCAGTTTAGGGTATGCTGCTAGAAATGTTAATTTAAAAAGTGATGAGTCCAAGGCAAAAATACAGAGACTTGTCCCTGTGGTCCTGAACCATTATGAACATGAAGTTGTTTTACATGCAGTTCTGTGTGCTGTCAGCTCCAGCCTCCTTGTGACTGTGCAGCAGCTGATTTTACCTCATGAGTCAATTCTGCTCTTCCCCTTTTCATGTCACAGAAAATGAGCTTAACTAAGTACTGCAATATGTTGTTGGGAAACACCTAGAAAAGGCATTCTGCATTCCACCGCCTCTGCCTCTTCATTTCAGTTCAGTGCAAAGTGTGCTCGATACTTATTTATGCTGGACTGTAATCATCCACATTAAGTAGAAAAACCTGTAAAAGGAATCTGAAGGGCTTCAGAATGTGGCCTTCTGGTTAATTGTCCGAGGTATGTCACGCTTGCTGTTGGCATCAACCACCACATACACGTTTCTGCTGTTTTGTGTTGTCATGCCAAACTGAGTCACTAGTTGGGATTTAGATCAGAAGGAATACTGAGACGCCTAAATGGGACTTCAGTAGTAGGAAAAACCTAAATAAAGAAAACATTGCTTTCTTGTTTCCTATTTATATCTATAATTTTTTAGAAAACATCCACCAATTGCATTCACGGGCAACTTCTCAAAAAAGCTTTATTTTTCCCATCATGGGAAACTGCCTAAACCTTCCAGCATGCCCAGAAAGTCAACAAACTCAGGCCAGGGGAGGAAGCACGTTAGTCAGGAGTCAAGGACCGTTCTCTGGAAACCCTCTGCCAAATACTCTTCCTGCTTGGAGTGTTTATCAAACAGCCATTTCATTTGCCAGTAATTTGCTTCTGATCTTGTTTTTGTTACTACTTAGCTCTTAATACAAGTCCCCCCTCCAGCCTCCCTGCCCTGTGCCCGGGGAGCAGCTCTTCCACAGGCATAAAAGCCATCAGTGAGGGAGCACAGCAGCATTTAAACGTGTCCCTGGGCCAGCAGTGAAAGGTCCCCTCCAAAGGGGCCACTGGACAGCATTTTCAGTCTGTATTTTATAGGTTTTCCCTAGTGCACGTGCCTGTGGTTAAGGACTTTAAATGAATCACAAGGAATTCCAAGTTATTCCTAGCCCCCTCTTCCCAAACCATATCTGTCATGGTAGGATGGTTTATCCAGCCATTATCCCATTTCTGCAATGCCCAAAAACACGAGAAGGGAGCGAAACATGAGGTGGTTAGTTCAAGTCCATGGTAATTTTTTCTCATCCCTTAAGGAATTTGTTGAAATGTGGTTTCAAAAGTATTTTTAGGTTGCTTTTTCAGGGTGTATTTATACTTTTGTTGGTAAATATTTTATATCCAAATGTTAGGAAACAAGTAGCTTTGAGATTGGAAATTGCATTTGGAGACTGAAGGATTATTGAGTGGTGGCTGTGATAGACTTGGGATGGACACTGGTCTGTCTCTCATGGTTAACCTTGTTAAAAAAAATCTAAAAATAAAACTAATGACGTGTCATCAAGGCAAAAATGTCAATTTTTGTTCTAGTTAGTAGTTGGGTGAAGTTAAATAAGACCCGAGCAGCGAGTTTGTTTTCATTTAGGATAAAAACAAAACAAAAAACTTTGTTTTTTTTCTAAACTGTAAGTTTCCAGAGCTCACACTGAAACAATCCTATGTGTGTGTGTATACATACATATATATATATATATATATATATATATATAATTGATTTATTGGTGGCAACCTGTATGGCAAGTTATAAATCCTGCTCTGTGTTGCAGTGTGTGTCTCGCTTAAAGCCTGGTCATGCTTCATTTACCAGCAAGGATTAGGCTGGAAAGGGGAGTAACTCAATACTTTAAATGATGTAACAGAGCTAATTTAAAGGCTTGAGCTTTCTGTTATTTAAACCAGTCTTTTAAAACTACGTTTCCCTTTGATCTGTGGTCAAAAGAATTATTTCATGTAACCCATGAATCTGATTGTCCTTGGAAGCAGAAGTTGGCTGGAGGCAGGGATGGTGTGAGCCCCTTCCACTTGGGCATGGGGGCTGCCTGAGACAAGTGAGAGGGTGGGGCACCAAGTAGATTGTACTTAGCCATCAGTTCATTCCCTTTTATTTTATACATTTTTTCTCAATTTAGGGCCAAAGTGCTTTTAAAAATGGTCTACAAAAGATGTGTTTTATGAATCATGGATGCTGTTCCAGCCCCTGCTGCCCACGTGGTGGGAGGGCTGAGAATGGCACTGGGGAGATTCCCCTTGTCCCCCCCAACAAAAGGGGAGGGAAGGGCAGTGTGGCCCCAGAGGGACCCAGTGTGCTGTGATGTCCATAGTGTGCTTGTTGTTTTCTCTGTGGCCACTTGAAAGGAGGGATAATTTGTCTGCTGTGCTGTGGTCAGAGCCATGGTGAGTAGGGCTGCTGGCCTTGCATCTTGGGCAGCTTTTGATCACCCAGCGAGATAGGAGGTCAGGCAGATGCAGTTTACGTTGGGTCTTGCCTAGGCAAGGTCTTTGCAAGCAGCAGTGGCTTTGCTTTGGTTTCCCATAATTTATTTTGTTTGGCAGAAGAAGATGTAGTTTGAACCGCCCTGAACGTCGCAAATACGAAGCTGAAGCATTTTTTTACTTCTTTCCAAGTAATTAACCGGCGCATATGTGATTAACTAAGTTAATTTGCTGTGCAGAAAGCCAGGAGCTCCACGGGGCAGTTGAGCAGGACTTGTGTTGTCCCTTAGTCCATGGCCACTCGAAGAGGGGCGAGCACATTGCTCTGAGCTGGAGCAGCACTCGCTGCTTCCCGCTGTCCCCTCGCTACCCATGTGAAATCCTCCCTTCTGGGAAGCCTCACTGTAGCAACACTTAAATCAACTCGTTCCTTTTTGGCCTCTTCTCTTGGAGCTGTTGAAGCAACTAGTTTGAACTTTTGCTTTTGAGTGGAAGAGTGTGAAAAGGAGTGTGTGAGAAGTGGGTGAAATTGGAGGCAGTTCCCCACCAGGATGGGATCGGCTGGCAGGGGATGTGCTGTGTTTGCAAAATGAAGGGAGCCCTCTCCCTTGCATTTACTTTTTAGGGAATTTATGTCCTTTCCGAGTGTAATGAAGTGCAGCGCAGAACCGAGCGGCGTGTTAAGTAGCTGATGGAGGAGGTTTGCTGACAGTCTCCTTGCCGGGTATTGAACCCAGACTGCAGGTCTCTGGGTGAGGTAATGGAAGGTGGTGGTTTCACATCGCCGTGGGAGAAGGCTTGGAAAGGGACAGCCTTGGAGAGGGGGTCTGGTAAAAACCACCCTCCAGCTGTTTTTTAGCTTGCCCAGTGCTCAAGGTGAATGATTGTTGCTGTGCAGTAGGAATGAGTGAGGGTGGGTAGGCCTGGTGGGAACAAAGAGGTGACCAGCAGTCTGGGCTAGAAGCTGAGGGACATGGGGAAGAGAGAGGCTTCGGGGTGAAGGTTCAGGGTGCTGTGAGTGAAGCGTGAGCCTCATTTCTGGAGAGAAGGCAGCAGATCCACCAGCAGTGGAGACCCAGCCCGGGTGCTGCTCCTTGGAGCTGGGACACGTGCAGACATCCCTCACTCCCCAATGCACCTCCGTTCGAGGAGGATGGAAAGAGGGAATAAGGAATGCTGGAAGATGAAACCTTTTGAAACAAACAGGCAGCATTTCATTATTTTCCCAAGTGAGAGGAAAAGCGTGTTCCACGCAGACCTTTGGCACTGAGATCTTTATAGCTCTGGACAGTCTCCAGTCCTTTGCATTTTCTGAGAAGGCTGGAATTGGAGGGGTAGAGGAGCAGACAGGCACAGTTGTGTTGGCTCTGGCACTGCAAGTTTTCCCCCTCGCAGTGCATTTGTTGCTGGTTTATGCTGATAGGAGCTTCTGTAGGAAAGCCAGGACAAGCTTTCCCCTCTTGCAAGATTCTTTGATAGGCTTTGCCTACGTTTGTGGCCGTGGCTGGTGTTCTTGTGAACAGACAAAGCCACAGCATCCTTTTTTTGGCACATTTTCCTCTTGTTTTTTAATTTTAAGTTAGTTAAAAGTATTTTATTGATGGCTCCATCAGCACCTCTGCTCCTGTTCTCTTTGCACTGTTCAGTGGCCACCACACACATTGACTGCCTGTCCAGAAGCATTGCATAGAGCCCCAAATTTGTTCCAGTTAAAGCTTGTTTAAAAACTTACTTGGAGTCAGATGACTTCAGTACGCGGAAATAAAACGTGTTTATTGAAATTTCCTAACTAATTCTGCGTGTGAAAGGTGGTTGCATCAGTTTGCCAAGTGGCAAAATGCTCCTTAAGAAACGTGTTTTAACACTTCTGGGGTTTTATTTTTTTATTTTCCTCTGGAAGTGCAAAGTGCAGGTATTGTGGTCCTTGCTTTGTTTGTTCCTCCGTCACTGCTGATTTGTGAGGCAGGGGATGGTGCTCCTTGAGATGTGCTCACATTGAGCCCCTTGGTCTTTCCTTTTGCCTCGTGTTAAAAAGGGGCTTTACAGCGAGGCCACCACCACCACCTGGAGAATTCTTGCCATGTTTTCCCCTCCCGAGCACTTTCAGCTTGGAATTGTGGCTTGGTCTTGCAGTCAAAACAGACATTAATAAAAATTGCCAGTGTCAGCTCTGTGCTCGCTCCCATGGTCATAATCTGGAGCTTTATCAGGTGAACACGCCTCTTGGTTTTTCCAGAGAAACACAACAAGCTCGCAAAGGGGTTTCTCATGTCTGAAATGCTTCTGCAATCCTTATGAAATCGGGATGTGGGCTCTGAGCAGGTGAAAAAGCCAGAGGCTTGGAGGACTGAAGGGTGGATTGCCTGGTTTATCAGGGAGGGAAAGGGAAGATTTTCCCAAGCCAAGGAGGCTGTGCCAGACGCTTCTACGCTGGTGTCAGCCGCACACCGGGAAATTTGCCTTTAATAGGAAATTAAAAATTGCAAAAAGCTGCATTGAGAGCTTTGATAGATGTGACAAATGCAATCCTGGGAGAGGATGAAAACAGAAATGAGACTACCGAAAACTCCTTTCAGTAGCAGATTATCGTGTAGACTGGGGAACTGACTGAAATGAAGATAAAGGGAAATACCTTAAATACACAGAAACAAGATTTTGGGGGAAGTGGTTGCTGCTGCATTTACTGGTAGAAAATTCCTGATCTACATGAAGTTGTGATTTGTGTCCATCCTGTAATAAGGAAAATGAGGTTAGTGGTGAATCATAGAATCAGTAGGGTTGGAAAAGACCTCCAAGATCAACGAGTCCAACCTTTTACCAAACACCACCTTGTCCCCCAGCCCAGAGCACTCAGTGCCACGTCCAGTGAAGAAACTCTCCCTGATGTCCTGGGCACCTCTGCAGCCACATGGAAGGCTTTGGAAGGCACAGCCTAGGAATTTTGCCCTGACTGGAAGCCTAGCAGAGAATCCGTTTGCCTTGAAGTTGTAATACGTGTTTGTTGCTGTAGTGAAAGAGCTTTGTGGTAAACACAGCAGGGATTAAACGTCTTAATATGGGAGAATTACAAAATTTGGGATATAGTTACACCACAGTACTTGCAGGTGACTGTTACAGGTTTTTGTAACTTTTTTCATGTGAAACACTGGTTCCAGGCAGAGGCTGAGGACTGGTTATGATTATGGGGGGAGTAGGGATGCCAGAGTGTGTTGGTTTCTTTGTCTGGGAAATGCCCGTGTCAGGGCAGTGGCCAGGAGCTGTTAGAAGTAGGTGGGGGAACAGAGACTTCATAAATAACCAAAAAAGCCCAATTTCTTTTTGGACTCATTTTCCCAAGTGAGTAGTTTTTGGGACTCAACTTTGAGAGCTGCCAGCCAGCCACTCTCAGGTCTTGGGCATGGGAGGACTGGCTTAAAGGTGCCTGTTCTGGAAAGGGGAGGGCTTGTTGTGCCCAGCTGGTCAGTGGTGCGGCCCTGCTGGCTGGGTGATTATCAGGGAATGCATCTGGTAGGGAAAGACGTGTCAGCCATAAAAGAAAACAACCTTGAAACCTGCCTGCAGTGAGCCTGGAGTTTTGTAATCACCCGGGGTCAGCCTAATTGCAGGTTGGGGCTGAAAAGGGGGGTTCCAGCAGCCCCCTGGCTCCAGCTGTGTTTTCCCACCTCCCTTTGCAATGGTGTAGGCACAGGTGGGGCCTCCAGGGAGCTGATTCAGTGCAAGGATGGGGTGGTTTTGGCAGGCTCACCGCTCTGGTGGATCCCATGCAGGCCACACCATCCCAGGTGGGATGAGCAGGGAGGCTCCTGGGGATCCTGACAGAGGCTGGAAGTACTTTTGTTAAAAGAAGGCAAATTCACTTCAAGGTGATTGTTGTTAAGAGTGGATAGTGGATTGACCCTCCTAGTTTTAGGTTTTTATTTCTGTACTGCTTGAAAGGAACCTTTTAATGTTTGTTTTCTGGGGATTGCTTCTAATGACTCCTGCACTCAGGAGTGTGAGACTTTCTTGTCTCCTCTCCTCCCACTGCCTCCCTCCCACCCCCAAAGAATTTGTTGGAATGGGTCAAAGCAGAAACCCTGGAGAGAGTTCTTTAGTTATCTGTGAACTGTCTCTGCCCTAGATCGATGGGCCTTTGGGGCAGGGGAAGGATAATGGTCTTGCTTGTTCTCTCTCCAAATGTGCTCCAAGCAGTGCCTCCCTTTGTGCAGGGGCGATTGAACGGGGGCTATTTTGGGCCAGAAAGTTGATTAGCCACTGTTGAATCAGTGGAAGTGCAGCTTGCATGGAGGCTTTGAATCCTTTCCATAGCCAGGTCACTGCCACAACACCTTTGAGCCCTGCTTTCTCCTGGCTTTTCATTGGAACCTCTTTGATTTGAAAGGTGTGGACAATGATAGTGAGCCATGGGCTCCTGGTTTTGTTACACTCCAAAGGACACTCCAACACACTTCTCTCTGTGTGCAATGACATCTCCTTTCACTCCAGCCCCACTTAGGGAGTGGTTGCAAGGCTTGGCAATCCTGTGTACCTCGGAGTGTCACACAGTGCTCGGGTTTGAAATACCAAAGTTGCTTCTGCTTGCTCCTTACTAAGTGCTTGCTTGCAGAAATAATGCATTGGCCACGTTGAATTTTTGCAAAAATTGGGCTATCTCCTGAGATTAAGTCAGAAAAGTATGAAAAATCGGCCATGAATGCTTGTGGCTTGTAATCCCGTGTCTGTTATTAGGTTTAAATAAATGAAATGTGCATTGTACATGAATCAAATCGAGTAAGGAAGAAAAGATTAGTGATTTTCCAAATTTGAGGCTTATTAGCTATGACATAGTTGGAAGATTTAATCTCTTATTTTGTATCAGAGCATGTACACAGGGTTGGATTTCTGCTGTTGCTCAGCTGGAATTGTATCTCACACTATCAGTTGCTCATCGGGGCTCAGCCAGACCTTGGGCTCGTGGGTTTCAGCCCCCAGTACCAGGCAGGGCAGTGCAGGTCCATGCACTTCTCCTTGGCACTGCCTGTGCCTGCTGTGTCACACAAGGAAGTGCTTGGTGGTGAGAAATGATCAGCCCTGGCCCAGAAGGAGTTCTCCCAGTTAATGGGAAGGCGCCGCCGTAAGCGCGCCGTGGCACAGCTATCAATCAAACAGTGGGGGTGAAAAAGCTGGTTTTCATTTGCTACCCGGCTCTTCTCTTCACTGTAGCACAGAAGATGAAATATTGTTTATTGTTTAATCAGTTCTTTTTCATTCCTGTCTCTAAACTTGGAAGCACAGGTCTTGAGAAGGCCACTTTTCCTCTAGTGAGGTTGGTTGCCAGCACTGGATATCGTGAACCGAAGCATTCGGTTCTTTGCTCTGCTGAAATTGCCTCTTCCTTCATGACTTGTGTTTTCTTTGCTTGGCTTTAAATGTGTGCTTCCTTTTTAAATATAGTTTTCCAAGTTTCTGGCCGTACCAGATTGTTTATATTTTTTAAAAGCCTTCTGCTTAGCCGTTATATTGCTCTTTATAGTTCTGCTTAACCACATTGGTTTCTGTTGCTCTTTTTTCTTGCATAAACTTAGCTGGGATGAATTTCAAATGTGGTTTATCCAACTGTTAAGTATTTCCCACTTTTCTGCAATAGATTTCACATATGTTCCAGAATTCCAAACCAAGGTCTGGTGGACATATTGCCCTGTTTCTTCACTCAAAGTCAGATATAGAAGGTTTTTTGAAACATTTCAGTGATGATATTTAGGTCGCTGGCTCCAGCATTACTGCCTGGCTTCAAATCCACTTGTCATATTGAGCTTGTTTCCAGGGATTAAGATAACTATGGTCCATATATTTGTTAGGAAAAAGAAATCTTAATTTTAGCTGATAAACCTAAAGGGGGAAAAGAAGTGTTGGTCCTTTTGAGCTGGAAACTCCAGAAGGCTTTTTATTTTCCCTCCAGAGGTCGAACTGTGGAGTCCCATAAACCACAGGTCTGTCCATCCAGGCATTAAAGTTACAGGGTTTAAAAAAGGTATCTAAAATTTGGAATTGGGCTTTTTCAGAGTATTTAGAAACTAGTGTGTGTATCTAGTATCAGCCAGCCACTTGAGCACCACTTTGGGGTCTGGTGTTAGACCTGAGAGGAGGCCCCAGGTCTGGGTCCATCACAGGTGGGTGAGTTACCAGCACATGCCAGAGGTGGGGCAGGTCTTGTGGTGGAGAATTTTGGCAGAGGGAGGAGTTGAAGATAATCTTGCTTTAGCAAGTTGTTCTCACTTTTCATGAACTTCTTGCTCATAGGCAGGTTTTCCTCCTTTGGAGTTAATAAGGGAGGAAAACAGGGCGAAATTCCTTTTGTAAAATTTTGGTTGTAATACTTTCAGAGGAATAAATTCCAATAATAGGAGAAGATCATTTTGTATTCAGATAAGGAAAACCTGAAATGGAAAAGAGCACTGGAGTGACAGTATGGAATTCTATACAGTATGTTACAGGAAATGAAGAGTGGCTGAAGCGTGACCAGTTTAGGCTTGAGTGTAAGGTTCACCAGTATGAGAGTTAATAATAGTTTCTTTTCATAAAGGAACTGAAAAAAGGGGAAACCCAGTATCTTTAAAAAGCAGGAAGGTGAAGAGAAACGTGGTTTGAATATGATCTGTATTGTCACTGGATTTGGGAATTGTTATTAGGAGGTGTGTATTGCCACTGGTGCTGTCCTGTGTGAGGTCGGGGTGAAGCCATGGATGCTTTTGTGGCAAATGGTGATATTTTGGTTCAAAAAGGTTCTCAAACTTCCTTTGGTGTTCTTCAGGAGGTCCCACTGGTGGCAATTTGGTGCTCTGTGCTGCTCTGTGGGCCGGCCGGCTCGGTATTCCCAATGACACAACGTGAGGGGGTTTAATTTCTGTGCCAAACACAGCTCTGCCTGTATTTCCTTTCTCTCTCTCACTTTTTTTTGTTGCTTATGTTTTGTTTTTCTCAGAGAGAGCTCGATACCACAGCAACAATATTGGCGAACCGGCAAGATGAAAGTGAGCAGTCCAGGAAAAAACTTATTGAGCAAAGTCGTGAGTTCAAGAAAAACACTCCCGAGGTAAGGAGAGAAGCTGTTCCAGTCTCTGAGCTCTTAGACCCGTGCAAGGGATGATTTTTTTCCTTAATGGTTTATTTCTATGATTTTCTGGAATGTATATATCCACCACCTTAACTCAGGCTGCTTATCTCTGATGGCTTTCTCACAGGCAGCTTTTGCACTGTGGCAATAATGAAATATGGATCGATGTTTTTAGAGGAGCACTGGCCTTCAAACAGGCTTGCTGGAAATGTTGTAATAGCCTAAAACCTGGAGAAGTGCAGAAAAAGTTCTTTGCTAATCCAAACTCGGAGCACTGGGATGCAGAAAGTGCCATTTCACTGCCTAAATAAATCTGTATCAAGGGCGTCCCTTCCCCGGTGCTCGTTTTGCCATCAAAAATCAAATTAAGGTTCGCTGTTGATTTCACTGGAAATGCAACAAGGCCAGTGCTGAGCCCAGCTCCTCTCAGAGGATGCACACAGCACACAGCAGCTGTGGTGTAAAAGGTGCAGGGACTGATGCTGATCAAAGCTGGGAGAGGTGCACCTTGTCTATGGAAGTGTTTAAATTCTTCCACACCATACAGGCACATGCAGGGTGGAGGGGTGTGTGTGTGGACACCTGTGCACAGGTACATCAAAAATACAAATAATCTCATTTTGTTGCCCCCAAAATGCGTCAGCCTGGCTGGATCCTTTGTTTGGTTTGTGGTTTTTGCTTTCCTTCCCTTGATGGCTGCCAGCAATCTGTTCCTCCAGGAACGTTGGAGGGTTTCAAAGCTGCTCTGCCAGTCTTGGTCCCTTCCAAGTGCCTTCCTGGCAGGGGAGCAGAGGGCAGCTCTCCTCACCTTCAGTGCTGGTTCTCCAGGAGCAGATGCTGCTTTGCTCCCTCTTGGTGCAGAGAGGAAGATGCTGACCTGGAAAGGGGAATGTCAGAGCAGGAGTGGCTTCTGGGGAAGGGGCAACATTTAATTGATGCCCTGAGGAGGCTTTGTGGGGCAGAAATCAGTTCTGTGGCTGAAGGGAACATTTGGGGGCTGCAGCTTTGAAGGGACAGAACTTTTTAAAAGGAGCAAGGGAATCTGAAGAGTGAATTCAGTAGCTGTGAGAGGGCAGGTTGATTCCCTTTGCAGGAGGGAGTAACTACTGAGAAGAGAAGGAGGAAGGAGAGAAGTGAAAGAATGTGGAGGGTGTAGGGAATTGTACAAAATCCAGAAAATAAATAGAATTCTGGGGCCACATTTTCACTTGTTTGTTGGAAGCTTAAGATCATTGTACAACACTTGAGCTTCCTGCTGCCTTCCCTTTTCTCTCCTCTAAGGAAAATGAGAGGTCCTGCAGGATGAGGCTGTGGCTGCCAGCTCCTGCTTGGGAGCAGGTTCCAGATGGATTTCAGGCTGATTGCTTTCAGCCAGTTTTATTTTCATGGAGCAGAAGGTTACTTTGGGGAGAGACAAACAAGAAACCTCAATGAGCACTGCACTTTTTACATGCATTGTGAGAGCACCTTGGTAACTTGATGGGAGAGGAATGTCCAGGGGCAGATTACATCCTCTGTGTAGTCACTTTAAGAGATAGAGTGGGAAATGATACGCAATTAGTTCTTTCCAGGAAGGAGGAGAGGGAAGTTAAATCATTTGGTGGGAAGGTTTTAAATGTTATTTTACAAGATATGATTCTGTAGCCACTGTTATCTTCCAAAATATTATATGGAAGGAGTTTTATTCATTCAGGGTCTCCATTCAAAACAACAGCTTTGAATATCCCCAGTATTTGGGGAAATTTGGATCTCTACTGGATTCTACATCCTCATCTTTTGTCCAGGGACTCCTGTGAAACCACATTCCTTTATCAGCTTGCATGGATTTTTTAGGTTCTTTCTTTCTTTCTCTGCCTCCTCTGCTGTGATGCTCTTTCTGAGCAGCAACACAGTCCAACTCCTGCTCTACTTTCTCTGACAGAATTAAAAAATGAAAATGGGATCAAAGAATTAGAAGAAACCATCTGATCTGCAGTAACAGGCAGCAGTAGCAAAGGTCAGATGTGATTTTTGCTCCCAGGGCACAGAGGGAGGAGCTCAGAAGGGGGAGGTGTGATGGGGCACCCTCTCCTGCCCCGTGGAGGGTGTGGGTGTCCAACAATCCCTGTGGAAACTGCTCTTTATTCCTTTTCACACAGGGGTTTCATCTTGTGCACTGTGTGTTCCCCTCCAGCTGCTTCCTGAAGCCCCCAAAGCAGGGAGGGCTGAGAACACCTCTCAGCACAGTTTTGGGAGCCTGTTGGGAATGGGAAGGCAGGATCATTAACTCCTTAACCTGCTTTTCCAAAACTGCAACTTTGGAAACCTCCCCAGCAGGGAGAAACATCCTTGAGGTGGCCAGGGAAGGCACTGGCATTTCCAGACCGATACATTTATGTTCCTAAAACATCCAAAGTGCTCTTTTTCATAACAAAAGAGTTCTGTAGTAGGAAACCAGCTTGCCTGCACATAGATAAATAACCCAGTGTACAGCTAATTTAAATGTCCATGATGAAGTAACAACTTTCTTGGTATTAAAAAAAGAAAAAAGAAAAAAGAAACAATGCCACAAAGATGGAATTGTTAAATGTAACAATCTGGTTCAGAATTCTCCTTTCCATTTGCTGTTCCCCTCTGCCTGCATCCCTGTCAGTGCAGGCCTGCTTTACCCCAGCCAGCATCTCTTTTCCTCTGCTGTTGCCAATCTCACCATAAATCAGATCAGTGTCCATTGCCTTGACTTTCCTATCCATTGGGATCTCCTCTGGACTTTCCATAATGCCTGTTTGGAAATGATCTCCTGTGTAGCAGAGAAAGATTTGAAAAATTCCTGATGAAGTTGAGGATACTTCTGTTTCTTTTTCCTTTAAAAATGGTGATGAATCTATTTGGGTCATTCCTGCCTTCCTTGCAGATTATCAGATTGCTGCAAAAGCAATACAATATTTTCATGTTTAGAGGAATGTCTCTAGGGCTTTTGGTATTTAAAAATGTTAAAATGCTATTTCTGGCTTGGCATACTGGGAGAGGACTCTGGGAAGAAGTATCTCATGCTTGGGAACTTGATGTGAACAGAAAATTCACTGGTGGCTGTTCCATGCAACAGCTTTTGGAAAGGGTTCTTAACCTGTTGTTCCAAAACCCCTTTTTACCTCCTCACACTTCCCAGGGGGTCGTGGCAGAACCTTCTCCTTGCTGTTTTGGGGTGTTTTCAGTCTCAATTTGTTTCACCCCGTGCACCCACTCTGGGAGGCTGAGGCTGGGCAGGAGAACACTTGAAACATCAATTTTACATGACTGTTACTTGGAAGGCATCTCAAAATCCATCGTGTGAATTGCCAGCCTGCATCAGATCATTGTGTTCTTATACTGACGGTTCCTGAACTGTTGTGACCAACTGGGATGTTTTGGGGGTATTTTAACCTCTGAAATTCTTGGTCTAATGAATCCTGTCCTCGTGTGCCAGTTCTGGTGTGAGGAAGTGAATGTTGGAATGGCTACCTTGGAGAGTTGTTTTTTCAGTCTCTAAGGAATGGCTACCTTGGAGAGTTGTTTTTTCAGTCTCTAAGTAATTTCTGATACACAGGTTAATAATGTTTGACACAAAGTGTAGATGATTCCTAATGCTGATAAAAAAAAATCATTATACTTGTAAGTCATAAAGAAGTAAAGGAAACAAAGACACTTATTAAGGAGAGGCTCAATATTTTAAAATGTAAAATTCTTAAATTCTTTGTCTCCAGTGGTTCTGGAGTATTCTATTGAATTATCCAGTCTCTACAGCAGAAGATAATCAAATCAAGGGTAAAAAAAATAAACATTAGTCCTGCTGCTTGAATTAGTTCTTGAAATGAGAGCAGGATCTGCTGAATTGTGGGGAGTGAATTGTGTTGAGTCCCAACGACTTTGCACAGTCAACTTTGGTGGAGTGTGTGTGACAAAGAGAAAATAATAACAAAACCTACTGAAAACACACGTCTGTGTCAAGATAATTGATGTTCTCAGTGTCTGTGTGCAGAGGGGTGAATATTGATTTGCTGCCATCTACAGCTGGGTTCTTCCACTCCTTTTATTGTTTTATTTTTTCTTTGTTTTCCCCCACCCCCCCTTTTTTCCTTCCCCCCTTTTCATCTTTTTTTTTTCCCCTTTTCCTCTTTTCCCTTTCTCCTCCTCTTTTCCCTTTTCTTCCCTATTTATCTTTTTGGATTCCTCCCTTAGTTGAATCCCTCTCCTTTAGGATAATGATCTTTAGGTGCCGTGTCCTCCCTTCCCATGTTTTTATCCTGAAGAGGTTTGTTTCCCAGGTAAATGATGTTTAGGACAATTTGGACTACATGAGCTTGGTCTTTCAAAACCTAAATGGAGAAGTAGATTATTATTATTATGTGACTTTTTCAGGAAAGCAATGAAATGAAGCTTCATGTCTTTAAATGTGATTTAAATACCAGTCTTGTGGAGTCAGAGGGGTTAAATCAGATCTGACCTTACCCTGGACAGCCCTTATTCAGGGGTTCTCAATAATTCTGTTGTCATTATTTAATACATATTTGACTTTAGCATATTCTAGTTGTTAATAGGAAACCCATCAGGTGTTTTTCTGTTTTATAGTCTCTTGCTGCCTTTTTATTGGAAGTAAGAGAACATTAAAACTCCCTCCTGGGATCAGACCTTCCACACATGTGGTGTTCCTGCTGAATGTGTGTGAGATGCTACAGTGGGAATATTCCCTCTATCCCCCAACTGGGGCACTTTGTGGTTGAATTGGCATCCCAGTTCTGGTTTGTTTTCCAAACCCTCCCCTTTGGTTGTTCCCAGACTGGCAGAGGAGAGGGTGGGTGGGCTCCAGGTTCCTGGATTGTCATTTATTTAGGGATAACAGGCCTTGAGAAGGTCCCTTTCCCAAACGAGGGCATATTTTGGGGATTATTGCTGTGTAGGATTTCATGGATAACCATGTAGCTGTACAGCAGCACCTGGAAAGGTCTAAAATCCAGGAAAATAATTCCCTTGACCTGCAGAAGTTGTGACTGTGTGTTGTGTGTTACCAGGCAGAGAAGTTTAATTTAAAGCATTTATCTGCAACCACATGATCTCAGCACTTTGAATTACTGTTTCTATCTCCATTTGCTTTCAAAATATCCCTAAATCAATTTTCTACAACACATTTACCTCAAAAGTCTTTTTGTAAATCTGGAAATACACAGGCAATTACTTTATTCAAGAGTTCCAAAAATATTCAAGTGGGAGACACATCTGATTCAACTGAACACATTAGAGCAGTTGAAGAAATTAATTGCTCTGAAGTTACCTGCTCTTAGTAATTTAGATTTATTTCATTTAAGCATTTTCCTGGTTAAGCACACTTGACAGCTGAAGAATGCACTCTTCCTCTAACAGCCTCAGTTGCAGGTATTGGATTTCAGTAGTGCCAGGGGTGCTGCATTTCCCCTTGCAGAAGAGGAGAAAAGGGGATATTTGGAGTATTACAGTGGTTTACAAAGGGACACACTTGTAAGCAAATATTTACAGGTTAATCTCTTGGTAAGCCTGGGGTGCTGCAGTGAATTCCTCCTGTCACTGAGACTGAAACAATGCAAAGCAAACAGTTTGGTTCTCTGCAGTTGCCTTTGCCTGACCCTTGCAGGGCTGCCCCAGTGGGACAGTGGCCAGGGCAGGGGGAGGGCTGAGAGGGGAGGATGTTCCCAAGGTCAGAGCTCCAAGGGCAAGATCTCACAGGGCATTTGCCATCCTCCTGCACAAGGGTTGTGCTTTATATAACTGGGCACTAAGATATAACTGGATGCATTGAAAGGAAAGTATTGCCATTTATTTAGCTGAAATAGCTGAGCCTTTTCTCACTGTGGTCCCAACAATTACTGGCCATTGTCACGTTCTGTGCTAAATTACTTACAAAGGTAAGTGTGAAATCTGAACTTGTATCTAGAACATTCCAAGACTGAGAACTCCCAGACCAAGGCTGAAGCTCAGCTCCTAAATTTGCTCTGAGCCATTTGAACAATAGTTTGACTTCATTTTCAAGATTCAACTTCTGAAAATACCAGGCAAACAAGATCCCTGCTCTCCCTTCCGATGTGTATTTACCAACCGAAGGAATAATTAAACCCCTTCAATTAGTGTTTTTCCTTTTTGCTTGGTGGACAAATGTGCTGTAGCCCTCAGTGCAGCTGCTGGTCCACCTCAAAGGCCCCCAGGTGTAATGAAAGGAACATGCTGTTCTCATTGACATTATTATGTTGTCAGGAATAACTCTTTAATAGGAGTTGCCAGTTACGAGAGATTCTTGTCGTGGCTCTGACAGTGGATAAGTGAATAGTTGGATCTGCTTGAAAGAAGAGCAGAAACTATTAATATGTTGAGTAAAATTACTCACAGACCAACTGCCTGGGTTATAAATGATAGTTGTAAGCTTTTCTATTAAAAAAAAAAGCCACCCAAATACCCCAACTGCTCTGTTATGGTCATTTTAGATGAGATCTTGGTTTGTAGGGGGAGAAATGTTTGTAGAATGCTCTTAAAACCTGTTTTCCTCCAGGAATTTTTAGTGTGTTTTGCTTGCTTAAAACAAAAAAAACCGCTTCCTGGTAACGATTTTAAAGTAAATGAAATGACAGATGAGAATTAGAGCAGTTGAGAGTCATTTTTATTTTGGAATTCTTTTTGCATTAACACATCTGCAGTGTTGATGAATATATGGAAAAATGAAATTGTGCTTCTATCCTGCCGTGTCTCCAGTGTGACAATAAATCACCTTTTTTTCCTTTTAAAATGTCTGGCCTTGTAATTTATGTTTGCATAACCCATTACTAAATTCATGGTAGGTGTTTTAGTTGGCAGGCACAATTCCAGGGATTCAGTGGACCTATTTTAATACTGAGCTTTTGTTACTGGTCATAATTATGTGTAGAAATATATGTATTTTCTTAATTATAAAAAAGTAGCTTGCTTGAGCCTTGAATCTCCTCTTACTTCCTGCACACAAATAGTGCTTTGAAGCTTTGAAAGAATTAGTGCCTTTCAGACTTGGGAAAAAAAAAAAAAGAAAGAAAGAAATGGATTTACCAGGTTGAGGTTTTTTTTTTTCCATTTCTGAAAAAAAAACAAACCTCCAAAAAGTGATAAAGGACAAAAAGCAAAGTTGTGCTGTATCTCTGCTGATATTTAGAATTTTTGAGGATTCTTTTTTATTTTATAGCCCAGTTGTAAATATTTAGGGCAGCATCCAGACAGTATGCAAATAAAAGAAGTTTTATTAATAACCATTATCTGGCCCCTGCTAATAAATATGTATGACTCACATAGGAATAAACCCACCCAATAAATATAAAAGCCATACAAAACCATTAACAATTTTTAATGGACTTGCAGATGAAATAATTTAATGCAACTGTAGTTCCTCAGGTTGCAAGTCCTGTAACTATTTCTCATCTGCTTGAAAGCTTTCATCTGAAATGCATCGCCACCATCCAGGCTTCCACCTTGTCTCTGTTTGGAACCATAAAACTGGCCTTTCACAAGTTTGGGAGCCCTAATGCTTATTTATGGCCACAGTTCTGCCCTTTGGATGTTCAGAGGTGCTTATTTATCTCCTGAACGCACAGTGAGGTTTTCAAAAGGGGGTTTTTGGGAGCAGCAGCAGCAGCAGCCCTGGGCTGGTGCCTGGCAGGGAGGATGAGCCTCACGTCTCCTCTGGGCTGCTCTTGGAGCTCAACCCTCCAAGATGTGCCCGCAGCACATCCGACAGTCCTCTGTGTTTGGGGCATCAGCTCTTGGGTTATTGTGGCCCAGGGATGTTGGCATTGTTGTTTCCCCATCCAAAGCCACGTTGGATGGGGCTTGGAGCAACCTGGGCTAGTGGAAGGTGTCCCTGCCTGTGGCAGGGGGTGGCACTGGACGAACTTTAAGGTCTCTTCCAGCCCAACCCAACCCATTCTGTGATTCTATCATTGTTATTTATTAAGACTGAAGCTGTTAAGGACCTGCACTTGAGGCACTCCTGCCCCAAAATGGTTTTGTGTCTTTCCCTGAAACAGAGAAAGCAGTGAAGGAGTCCTCTGCTCCGTTCACAAAGAGAAGCATCTGCTCTGTGGGACTGACGAGGTAGATGCGGCCTCAGCACGTCTTGTAGAAGCTTCTGCTGGGCTTTTCTACAGGTTTTGTTTCCTCCTGGGTCAATACCAGGGATTTGAAGCGTTGTGAAGGGTCTGTCAGTGTGTCCAGGGGCAGGGAGGGGCATCAGGGACCTTTTCCTACCGGATCCCAAAAGGAACTCACTCATGTGTCCAGGGCGAGTGCTGCGGGACGAGCTGCTCTGTGGGAAGAGGCTCTCACAAACCTTCTGGAGGAGTTTTAAAGCTCCTTTTAATCCCAAGCTTTCATTTAGTGCCGGGAGTGCTTTTAAAACTGCCCGAATGTGTTACGACTTCTCAGTCCTGTTTGTCAGAAGTGATTTGAGCAGCGAAGAGCTGAACTCTTAAGCACTTTCGGTGCACTTTCGGGCATGTCTGCACCTGCAGTGGAGCTTTGCTAAGGCTGCTGGAATGGCCATGGGTTTCGAAGGCAGTGTTAATGTGTTCCTTGGCTGGCAGGAGCGCGCGGTGCCTTTCAAGCTGCCTGGGCTGGCTCCGGGGACTCTGCTGTGCCACAGGTTCCAAATGCCAAATCTCCCAAGCCTTAATCAGGCCAATTAACCTGTCGCTGATTATCCCCTTTGCCTCTGAGCCCTGCGGATGAGCAGCTGAAGGACCGGGGTGGGTAAATAAGCAGCCCTGGGTTTGCGGGGCAATGAGAAGGCAGAGGTGGGTTTGGGACTCCAGTCACCTGCAGCACCCTGGCAGGAGCCAGGTCTCTGTCACCTCGGTGTTGTCACCCTGCCTGATCACTTGACTGTCTGGAAACTCTATCCCTTGCTCCCTGGGAAACTCTATCCATTGCTCCCTGGGAAACTCTCCCCACTGGTCCCTGCAGGAGCTTTTTGGAGCTTCCCTGGGCCGGGCACTGCTCAGCTGCAGGGACTGGCAGGGGATTTGCAGGTCCCTTTGGCACTTTGGAGCAATCCACTCCAGCTTTCTAGCCAAAACCAACCAGGCGCTTGGTTCCAGTGGGTGGCTGAGGGCTCCTGATGGGCAAGGTGTGCTGGCAGCTCTGCTGCACTCAGGGTCCTGAAATGCATTTCACTTCCATGTGAGGGATGCAGGCAAAACACATTTCCAGCTTGAAAGGAAGAACTGACAATAGTCAGA
This sequence comes from Anabacerthia variegaticeps, assembly GCA_035583185.1. Taxonomy (NCBI): domain Eukaryota; kingdom Metazoa; phylum Chordata; class Aves; order Passeriformes; family Furnariidae; genus Anabacerthia; species Anabacerthia variegaticeps. The sequence goes on along the minus strand of JAWWEW010000048.1, from coordinate 7,073,782 downwards.
GTTAACCCTGTTCATCTCCCTGCTGTTCTGCCCCTCTGGGGTAATTTCAAAGGTAGTGTTACCTGTGGGCAAGGACCATCCCCAGGACAGGAGGGGATGCTGATGAGATCAGGCATATTATCCATGCTGTGGATGCTGAAACTCAGCTTAAACCCAGGAGCTGGATGTGGACAGAGCTCCCTGTGTGTGACACACCTTTAAACCAAGGCATCTGGCTGCAGAGTGCACGTGTTGCTGCCCATAGTGCAGCCCTGCAGCTGCAACAAAGGCAGCAGTAAAGAAATGAAGTGCTGCTCTGTTGGGAAAGGGAAGACATTATTAGTCTTAGAAAAAGAATTTAAACAAATCAGGTAACTGGTTGAAGTAGTTCTAAAGTTAATGCTTGGAAAAGCAGTAAGTTTCTAATGTTCTTTCAGTCAGTCACAGGAAAAGGCATATATTAAGCTCACCTGTTGAGAGGATTATCTCTGCTAAACACACTCATTTTACTTGAGCCCAAAATAGATCCTTAAAAAATTAATACTGAAATAGGTTTACAGCCGATAGAGAGATTTCCTTCAGACCTATTTTGTGGTATGCTCATCTGCTTTTTCAGGAATTTTAAGCATTGAAGGAATGAAGTCAAAGCTGCTGCTTGTCTTTGAAATGGATGCCTTTTTGATAAGCCTCTGATCTCTGTACCCAGAGTTGTAGCAGCAGATTCAAACACTGATTGTAAAATTGGGAGACTAAAATGTAGCCACGACAGCTTCAAACACTCTGTCTCTCTGTCAGATTCAATGCACAGGACATTGCCAGGAGTTAAAACGATGCAAAATTAAAGTAGCCTACTAAATTTACCTGCCATGGAGAATCCACAAAAGAGCTGCCACTTCTAATCCTCCGATTCGTTTCAAATTATTATTTTTTCAAATTGGACTCCCTGATCTCTTCAGCTCAAGCTGTTGTGCAGATTTGAAGAGCTGTCTCTTCTTGTCAGATCACTGGTTTAATAATAATAATATCTTACGTTTATATAGTCCTTTTCATCCCGCAGCTTCCCAAAGTGCTTTACAAGCTTTATATGTACAAAACCGTGCAAGCACCCCTTGGGTGGCTGGTGCTCATCAGCTGGGGAAGTGTCTGGCAGCTCCTTCCCCTTCCCTGCCTCGCTCACTGAAGGCACCACAGAGGAGTAAAAGACACGGAGATGATCCCAGTTCATCCCGAGGGAATTGTGCCTTCACCCCCTGCACCTGGGAGGTAGAACCAGCGCTGGGATGTTCTGTCCAGCCCAACACTGGGGGCACAGAAAAGATCAACCATCTCTGTGGTGTTGCAGCCCTGCTGCTGATTTGTTTTGTGGTGATTTTTTTATTTCTGTGTCCTCATACTCTGAAAAATCCCCCAGTCTCTGGAATTTGGGGGAGCAAGAGGAGTCACTTTGCATGAGTCCTTTCAAAAATGTACATGGGAAAGTGCAGGTACCTTGAATATAAAGCAGTTACTTAAAAAAAAAGGTCCTCTGCCCAAGTGTTCTTACTCATCTGCTCCTGTTGGAGACCAATGGAGAGCTGTTCTGACCTGTCTGGTGATTCCTTTAAACCTCCAGGACCTGGGGATGGTGGTGCAGAACAGGTTTTTGTCAGATTAGCTGTAACCCTTGAGGTAATGATTCCTGGGAGAGAGGAGACACCGGAGTGGCATGTGGAGCACACATGGAAGAGGCATGAAGTGAGTGGAGCCCACCTGCACTGGGGTCTGAAGGGAAGAAGGGCAGGGACGCACTGATGGAGCTGTAGGCACCATTAATGGAATGAGACCACTTTTCTGTAATGATTGATCTCACTTGGCTTTTTAGTTCTGATATGACCTCTTTGTTGGGCTTCGAGTGTGCCCTTTCCAAGATTGCTGATGCTGAAAGGTGACTGTATTAAAAACAAAAGGAGACAAACAAGCAAAAAAAATCAGGGAAAACTAAACTCCAGAGCCACTGACACATCTGCAGAACATCCTGCTGTGCTGTGTTCATCCGAATTTGGATCATGTCCAACCTCATAACTTTTTAAATTTATCCTGAATTTTGTGTTCTAGATACCATTAGAGACCATTTACTGTGTCCAGTCCGACTTCAAATCAACTCGCCTTCTTCCTTACCCATCATCTGGGGGTGGAGGGGGTGCTAAAGAGGAAGGCTTGTCTTCTGCCTGGAGGGAAGGGATTTCACTTCCATGGTTTAGAGCCAGGAAGAGGGAAAGACGAAGGCTCAGACGTGGTCTCAGAGGCCTTAAAAATGTGGAAAAAAAGAAAGTGTACATCCATAGACACTAATGCTAATGGACAGTTATCCTGTCTCTGGCTGTAAATTATTGAGATCCTGCTTCTAGCTGGTAATGCAACTTAATCAGAGTCGGTTTTACTGCCCTGACCCCATAGGGAACCTTCTAAATTCATTTTATTTTACATTTTGTCTAGTCACTGTTCTAGGAAGCTTTGGGTCCAGTCTCCTGGTGACGTTTTGAAGGGACATGCCATTATCCTTACCTAAAAAAGCACCACCAGAAGGCTGCAGTTCAGGGCTGGGGGTTTTTGCCTGCAGTCCTCCAGCTGATGGTCAGGTGAGAGGATAGCCCTTGCCCAGCAGTTTGCAGCCCACTCCAGAGCAGGGCTGCAGTGATGAAAAGATCCCTGTGCCATGACTTCCACCACACAATTCCCAAAGGCAGGCTCTGCTGGGGGCTGTCCTGTGCAGAGGAGCTCTCTCCACAGCTCCTGCATCACACCACCTTTCCAGGCTGCACTCTCTGCTCTTCTCTCCATAAATAGGATGCCTGTGGGGTTGCACGTTCCCTGCTCGCAGCCTTAGTGCTGGGATTGGGTTTTTCCAGTCTCTCCATGGGCAACACCAGCTCTGTGGGCAGGAAACCTGCAAACCAGGTCTGCAGTTGCCTCACACATGTGTGTGGAGGATGAAGGTCAGTGCTGGCTCTGTCCAAATCCATTTTGTAGCTCCTGTGGAGTTTTTTTCCAAGGCCAGGCAGGGTGGCAGAGCCTGAGAGTTCAGCTCACCCATCCTAATGCTGCCTCTGCCCTTGGGAAGGGCACACTTGAGCCCTTCTGCCCCTCCATTGAGGACCCGCACTGAGTTTGGGCTGTGCCAGCTCCAGCACAGCTTTTACCTTGGCAAGGGGAGGTGTTTGCACGTGGGGCAGAGGCTGCTGCAGGTCAGCATCCTTTGTGCTGCTGAAGTAAAAGACACTACGTCTGTGTGTAGTTTCCAAGGAGGTTATTCCCTGCTCGGTTTAAATGCAGTGTTGGCAGGAGCCAGCGTGCAGCCCCCTGGCAGTGGTGATGCCCAGGGAGATGGGGCACCCAGGAGTGCCCAGCACCCACACTGACCATGAGGTGAGCAGGGCTCACAGCTCCTTCAGTTCAATAACTACCATATTTTCATTCCCTTAGCCTAGGCTGCAGGTTTCTTAAAGGGATTACACTCCCAAGCCTGGGATTTAAAGCTGGGTTTAATGAGTTTGATGAGCCTGTGTAGCAGACTTGCATAGAAGCCTGTCTGTCTAAAGAGCATTTTTAATAGCGATTCCCCCTGCTCGGGAGATTAGCAAGATTAGTGCATTCAGGGCTCCTTCCCCATGGATGGTGGCACAGGCAGACAAGCTCTCCTGAACAGTAATAGTGTTTGCCAAAAAATAAGTATCTTGCCACTTAAAATTGCAGCGCTCTGGTGTTAGAGCTCTTTGCTCTTGGTCAGTGTTGAGTGGGAAGAGTGGAGTGTCTTCACAGTCAGGGTTAGGTATTAAAGAAACTAATCTGTGAATTCCTGGCTTTACTTAAAGTTCTGTTGAAATTCTCTGGCAAAAAAAGCGCTCAGAATGCTCTGGGTGTGTATATAGTTCTGTAAATATATATATATTTATGTACAGGTACACATATAAAAGTAGTTCTACTTGGAGATTGAACTGGTGATGGTGTTTTAGAGCAAGTGGGTTACAGTATCCTCCAATGGATTTGCTTTTCCAGTGAATTCCTGTCTCAGCAATGGTATTAGCACATTTTATGTAAATAAGTCTTCAAAATCAGCCTCTGATAAGAACTTCTTTGTGTGAGCAATAACTTGGTAAGTTAGGCAGGGATCAGTGATGTCTTTTATAGGGTATTGACTCTTAAAACCTTTTGCTGGTCCCAAATTAAATTTGCTGTTCTGTTTTCCTGATCAGTGCAATTATAGAGCAAGGAAATAAGATTTCTGCATTCCTCTTACATGTTTTGGGGGTGAGCTTTTGAAGTATCAGAAGTATTTCAGGGTGATAGATGAGCTGGCAGAGTTGTGTTGTTGAGCTGCTGCTGGTCAGAAACAAAAACAGCTTTTGGTGGGTGTGAGGATTTGAATAAATCTGATCACACGCTCGTTTTTGTGACCTTAAAACAGGGATTGTCTCACCACAGAGCTGGGATGGAAAACTTGGAGAACTTGTCCACAAGCCCCTCTTGTTACTGCAGGGATCTCCCTCAGTTCTGAGGCACATCCACTTACTTGTTTTTAAAATACCTTTGTGCATCAGAACACAACGAGAGAGGGAAGGTGGTATTTTGGGGGTTCACTGTCTGTGTGCTGCACTTACTCCTTTAAATGACACAATCCTTTTAGAATACACTGTACACAGGACCCTACAGAATGGGTGAGGAAGAGGAACTTGGAAAAACAGGAGATAAAATTTTAACACTGAAAAAATTCTATTTGCAGTAGCAGATCTTCGATGGTTTGTGTTATTTTCAGCCCTATAAATGAGAGTGAAGAAGTTGGGATTTCCCCCTGTTGATACAGGTAAATGGGAAATGCTCAGATCTGGCATCATGGGCAGGATTTTAGGGTAAGCTGGTGAGCGCTCAGAGCATCTCCAGCTTTCTCTCTCCCCCCAGTGAGGATCCAAAGGAAGGGAACGTGGCTCACGAGTCCTGACTTGCTGCTGCCAAATAGTGAAACTTTGGCATTGACTCCATGTCCCTTTCATAAGTATTTGCTTTTTACCTTGCAGGATTCAAAAAAAAACTGGAAGTGAAATGCCATCAGGTGTAAATGGTGTTATATAAAATCTTCTTGCCAAAACTCTGCAGTTAAGAAAGATTTTTTATTGAAACGAGTGTTTTGATTTTACCACCACACTGACTTTTTCTCACTCTCAGGGTAAGAAAATTGGCAATTAGTATTCCAATAATCCAGTCTTATGGGAAGTTATGCCTGCTGTTTGGTATGTTATAATTTATATATGATACAAAATTTAGTGTGTCTCATGCTTCAGTATTGTTCAACCTGATCTTTCAAAATCTGTGCCAGGGATCAGAATTTAATGTCGGAATTAAAGCTCAGAACATCCAACAGCTACATTTGTTGACTAGAGAAGATAATGAAGGGATAACAAGTAAATATGTCGTGCTTGAAACATCCTGGGGTTTAATTCAATTATTTAAGGCCCTTGGACACAATGTTAAAGTGTCTATTAGTAAAACCTGCACGTTTTCTCCTGTGTTGACAGTTTGTAAAAGCTAAAAAATTGGCTTCAAAATGTCAGTGAGACAGGGGGGCCAAATGGCAAGTAGATGTATTTGTAGCTACTCCCCTTCCCCCCCTTCTCATTGAGGAGTAAATCCTGTGTTTGTAGTATGGATTTTAGCCAGTGATATGCAATCACTGTGGTGCCAACAGCAGAATGGTATTTATTTAATAAAGGATTGAGGAAAAAGAACCTTGGTGTTTGGTCTCCAGTGCAGTCACTTTATAAGCTGGAGCCAAAAGAAGAGAGAGGTGTTTGAGGCTCTGAAATAGAGCTGTTTCTGAGAATTCTGGTGGCTTTTCTTAACCTTAATATAAGTGGGTGGATTAAAAAAAAAAAAAAAAGGAAAAAAAGATGCTTAGCAGATAAAAATAATGAAATTTATCTTTTTAAAAACAGGGTCTCGCAGGTTGGGATCTTTGGTTGGAGACTTTCCAAGGCTGGATGACTAAGTAAGAAAAGACAACTCCCAAAGCTACTGGGTGGAGTTCCTAGACTGGTACCAGCAAATTCCCAGAAAGGAAAACAATTGCTCTTTAATTGGACTTTTTGAACCCAAAGATTATTCACTTATCAATACGCTAAAAATACCTCCAGTAGCTCCCAGAGTTCTTGTGGAAAGCAGTTGTTTTGCAGGGACAGGGCCCTTCTGCTCCTGCACTGCTGGCAGAGGTGCCAGAGGCTGCTTTTATATGGGTTTTTTAGTATTTAAGAGCAAAAAGGGAAAAAAATCCCTAAATGAGAAGTGCAGCACAGAGTGCTTCCTGCAAAGAAAGACTGGGAAAGGTCAAACTCGAGCTAATTTCATTTAATTTTGTGGGGAAAAGTGTGTTTTTCTAATATTTCCCTTCTTTTGTATTTCCGTTCAGTGTAAAATTGCCTTTTGTGCCACGCTGAGATCCCAAAGCCCTCCAGTTGTCCCTCTGAGCAGCCTGACTTTTCTCAGTGCCTCTTGTGGAGTGTTGGGTGTTCTGCTGAATTTGGGAGATGCCAAATTTCCTGTACAACGTGACACTGGGAGGGGGGTGAAGGAGAAGCAGCAGTAGGGATCACTTTAATACTTGTAAAATGCTTTGTAGATAAACCCTTTCCAGATAGAACAGATTGCTGGGAATGTGTGGTCTTACCATCAGGAATTCTTCAGGCTCTTCGCATTTCAGCTGCACCTTTCTCTGGTGCTTCTGCTGCATCAGCTAACTGCGAGATGGTTCGTGGTGAGTTGGAGAGAGCAGTAAAAATCAGATTGTTTTACACAAAACCTCCGTTGCTTTCTTCAGAATTTGGAGTTTATCAGAAACACCAAGTTTAGAAATCCTTTTCAAGGTGAAAAACAATTACTTTGAGGAAACGTCTTAGTTGCATAAATTGGGTATTTTGCTGTACAGAATTGGCTGCTTCGTAGTTTGCTTTGCATTTCCTATTAAGTTTAATACTACAGGTGAATATTAGATTCTTACCCACCTACCCTGATTTGTTTCAAATCTCTCCTCAGTGATGCCAGTAAAATACTTTCTGCCCCATCTCCTTTGGCACCTTCTTTTTGGAGGAAGGAATCACTGAACCTGTACCAGGAAAGCCTCACTTGGGCTTTCAGGACAAATTCTTCTCCTGGGGCCGCTGAACCCTCTGGGAACACTTTATGTTTATTCTGGCCCTTAGGTTGGGCCTGGCAGAGGCTGGAATTCCCAAAAAACCCCTTCCCTGTCAGCTATGAAGGAGAAATGTTCAGCAGGAGCTGGAGCTTTGTGGTTATTGAGAGGGGGGTGAGGTGACAGTGGGACTTGCCTTGTGGAAGAGTTGGTGTGCAGGACATTTGTGTGCCAGGGAATTGGCTGCCAGGGATTTCAAGGATGTGTGATTGGCCATGGCTTGCAGGACAAGGTAATACTTTCCCTCTTAGGAATGGTGAGGGAGGTTGAGGAGGTGTTTGAGGACCAAAGGGACACAGAAGATCTGTTCCTCAGGGAAGTGCAGAGCTTCCTCCTGGCCTGAACTCTCCTCACTTGGCCAACTCTTTCCTCAGCCCTCTGGTGTCGTGATTATGACTAATCAGATTAGTATCATCGTGAGGCTCTTATGGGTCTGTCTCTCAGCAGAGATTTAACAGCCCTGGCTTTTTTTTCTTTTTTCTTTCATTGGCAAGATTAATGGTGGTGTTTTCTTTCCACGGAGAAGGTTAAAGTTTCAGCATTGTTTCTGTCAGGTTGGTAGTCTGAGTAAGTTTGGTGGCTTATTTATAGAAGAAGGTAGTTTATGTCCTCCAGCTTGTACTGATTCTGGCTGGTTCTTTAAATCCATGTCAAATAGCAAAGTAGAAATGCTCAGCAGAGAAAAAGGTGGAGAGACAAAGCTTAGGGTAGAGTCTCTTGAAGCAGATCCAGCTGCAGTGCTGCTGAAGGAGATGGTCTCATCCTGCACTGCCCAGGTATGCTTGGCCTCGTGCTTGTAGATAGTTTTCACATTGATCTCTCTGCTTAAAAGTCAGTTATTTATTTAAAGACTGGCAAAGTGATCTGTAGTCCTTAAATGGGATTATTTGCACATGACACATTTCTCGGGACTCGGATCTTGCAGGATAAAACTGCCTATAAAAATGTAACAAAAGCCCCTTGAGTAGAGTTCCAGAGCTCTGATGGTTTCTCCTCTTGCACAAGAGCACAGTCAGTGTCTGCTAGTGCTTCTTTTTTTCACCTGGGGAGTCTCTCTGTGGTTGCACTGAAAAACCCAGCAGAGCTCAAAGCTTCTCCTTTCCCCTGATTTGACCCCAGCTACAGAGAGTTGCCTGAAGTTCTTGCTTTTCTCCTTGACTGAAGGGAGCAGGTCCAAACAGGACTCCTCAATTTCCCCAACTGCCTTCTGCTGGGTTAGCTCCATCTTATCGTGTGTCAGCCTGTTGTTGGCCTCCAAGCTGGAAGTGCAGTATTCCCCAAGCACAGCTATTTGGGAAAGTTTCTCATAAAAGAATTGTCTTGAAGTGCCAGTTGATCAAACCAGGCTTTTCATGGGAAGATGCTTTGATAAAGGTTTGACTGGGAATGGTTTGCAGCCCAGAGAACTCAGCCCACAGTCAGGGAAATCACCTGGGATGAGGTCTGGGCTGAGGAGCTCAATGTTTGTCAGTAACAGGGATTTTGGGTCAGGATCCCTTTGCTGAATTCTGGGGAATGAAACAGGAGTTGGCCATGCCCTGCACTGACCTACTGAGAGAGTTTCTGCTGGGAAAGCTTTTCCACTTGCAGGGAGAGCAAGGAGAGGTTGTGGCTTTAGGCTGAACGGCTTCTTCTCCTGCCTTATAATTGATGCTAGGAAGACTTTCTCAGCAAGTCAGTCTAATCCTGAAAACACAAGGATTTGGGATCAAGGGTTTGTGGCAGTGACAAACGTGGACTTCTCCCTCTCCTTCCTTGTGCTTTGCCCAGTTTTGGATGGCTGGGGAGGGGCTTGGTCATTTCCTTTATTCCGTTTTCCCTTTTTAATGCTGTGGGGTTTTGTGGGAAGGGGGAATTGCCTCGTGTCTCTGCCCCATTGCCTGAAGTAAAGCTTTGCAGCAAACATGGATATGCCAGAGTGGCACCTGATGGTTTCCCCTTCCCTCTGTCCCTGACCAAAGGGACATGGTTGAGGGTCCTGGCCCCCCCACCTTGTCTGGGGTTCGTGGAGCAGAGACCCTGCACGCAGAGTCTTTGAATCAAAGAACAGGAACAAAGATGAAGAAATTCCAGAGCAATTAACTTGTTGTGCAATATTTAAATTATTTTTAATCATAGTTTTACCTCAAATTATAATTTAAGATATATCATGTAATCACTAGTAATACAAAATGAAAATGGAAAGGGCATGTTCTTTCTTCTGAACGTTCTCCATATAATAATCAGCTAATAACTCTGTCTGCTTTAATTCACCAGTTCCACTCGCTCAGTTTTTAAGTTGGCAGGCTGCTTTTTAATTCTTCTCTTCTAATTTGTTGTAACATGTACGAAATACACGGGTTAATTTGAGTAAATACAGTGAAGTTAATCAAAGGAAATGATTACAGAAGGAACCCAAGAGGGGAGCAAGGTACTGCGTTGTGTAGTTCTGCCAAATTCATTAAATACTACTCTAGTTAAGATCAAAGGTTAGTGATAGGGATCTCCTTGGAGTTGGGCTACAAGTGGCACGTTTCAGGGATGAAACGATGACCCTTTGGTTGAGGAGATCCTTTTTGTTTCCACGTCCCAGGTTATGTGTTCTTGGCCATCCTATTGCCCTTTTAACTCCAAATTTCCCTGGATTTTAGGACTGGGCTGAGCAGGGGGTTCTCCTGCCCCTCCCATAATTGGGGGTTTCTCCAGTGGAGGTCTCAGAGCTCGTGGTGTCTCCGAGTGTCCCCGTTCCCTCCAGAGCTGGAATTACCTCACAAGGCTCTGCTCAGGGCTCGGCAAAGCGCCAGGAAATCAACCCCAATTACTGTACTCACGTTGTCACTAATGCCCACTTCACAGTTTCTGCTGATTGGAAATGGCAAGTCCCAACTTCCCCTAGCAAAATTACCCTTTTTTGCGCCGCTCTCCCATTTTCCGCTCCGCGTTCCGAAGCTTTGGCTCCGGGAAATTGCTGTTGGAAAAGGGTTAGGGAGGATCTCTGAGAATTGCAGGGGCACAGTATAAATAGGGTACATCCAGCTTGGGTTTAATGCAGTGTAACACAGCTCCAAGAAGGGGGTGCTTGGATTGATCACTTCAGATTCCTCTTGTTGGGAGAGTTAAATCAGTGCTGCAGGTAAAAAGACCTTCAGAATCCTGACTTTTGCTTCTTTTCCATCACGTGGCATAGACAGCCTTTCAGACTGTTGATTTGCTGTCCCGTCAGTACCTGGGTTTGTATTGAATGAATTCATTTTTGGTGGGTTTTTGACTTCTCTTAAGTTTTCTTCAACATTCCGTAACCGAATCCAAATGTTGCAGGGAGTCAGGACAAGAACCGCTGGAGTGAATCTCCATGAGAGAATCATGATTTCCACTTGGTTTTCAGCTGCCAGGGTTGTGGGGGGGTGGGCAGGGACACAGCCCTGAGTAACCTGCAGCATTTTCCCATCCTGCCCGTGGGATCTGTGGGTGTAGGATGTGCCCTGGAACACCTCAGGTGGGATGAGGGCTCCAGCAGAGGAGGTGTTCCTTTGATCTGGGCTTTGGAGATCTGATCCACCTTCTATCCTTGAGTATTCAGCTCATGTGATGATCTCTTTGTGGGCTTGTTTCACTCTCCTAATGAGCTGCTGGTTTGTCACCTATTAATAATGTGATATGAAGAGCTGCATTAACATGTTCCCCTGTCTTTCTCTGTTGGCTTCAGGGCCTGATCTCTGGGTGGTTCATTCGGTGGCTCCTGGTCCCTGCTGGGCAGTGGTTTTGACAAGGAGGTTGGTTCATGGAAACACATTCACTGATGGGTTTTTACAGCTGTGTCTTTGATTGGAATTCCCAGGGAACATCCTCAGGATTAATACTTTGGTTAAATTCCAACAGCAAAAAAAAGGAATTTTGTGCTTTGATTATGGCTTAAACCCATGGCTGCTGGAAGTGCCATGAGTGCTGTAACTCCTCCCGTGTTTTGTCACTCTGTCCTTAGCCAGAGGTGACAAATTCCGTGGGCAGGAAATGTGAAATTCTTACTCTGCAAAAGTTCCCAAAATTAAATCTTTCCACTTTTCTTGATTGGCACAACAGCAATACCTTGTAAAGAAATAGTTCATATATATATATATATATGCATATATATATTTATACACACGCCCCCCTGACACCTCCTCCTTTTTGCCCATGCTCAAACAGGCAGCAGTGTGGCACCAAAATGTTTTTCTGGTAAGTGACATTCAGCAAGTTTTGCCTTCCTTGACTCAGTCATTTCTTGTTGTAAAGTCCCAGTTCCTTTCAAGCAAATTTAGACCAGTGGTGTTAAAAATGTGTGTTTTAAATAAGATTACAGTACTGGGGTTGATTAGCCTTGATAAAGCTACGTTAGCTCAAACTGGCCCTGGCCACTGGTGCATTTATTGCCATTTTTCTTGTGAGCAAAGTATTTTTGGAGTAGAACAGTCCAAACAAAATTCATCCTGCTGTAAGTATTCTCAAGTAACACTTGCACATCCCTCTGTCCTTTTAATGCAGTGTGTTTTCTCCAAGCATCTTTCTCTTTTGTTATCAATATAATTTACCAAAATCTTCCCAATTTTGGCCCCATTGACCTTTCTCACTGGAATACAAAGAATATCACCAAACTTGCAGAATGTATATGTATTTATTTATATATGTTTTAGCCTCCTGAGCCTCACAAATCTGCCAGGCCCTGAGATGACCTGTTGAGAAGCTAATTTTTCCTGGCAGCTGATAGAAGATCAGCTTGAAAACCCCAAATAACTTTTAAAGTGCTGCTTCTCTGCACTGTTTTCTTTCTGCCCTTGCTTTTAGTGGTGTCTGAGGATGGGTGGCTTTTGTTGGAAAGGAGGATTTTCAGCAGGAACAATGGAAAAAGTAGGTGTAGAAGGCAGAGAGGTGGCTTTAGGAGACATGAAGGGGGTGTTTTACCCCTTGGTTATGGCTCTGTTACTCCTTTGGGCTGAGCTGGGTGAGGGCCGTGCCCTTGGAGAGGACCGTCCTTCTCCTGGCCATGCTGGTCCTTTGTTGGGAAGGACTTTGAGTCCTTCTAACCTGAAAAATGAGACTCCAGAGATGTTTGTGTGTGGAGAAATCATGGCAGTGTGCAGCGCGACAGGAGTCAGGCCTTGTGCTTTCCTCTGAGGCTGATTGTGGGGAGGGTGGAGTTGGTTGCACTTAATTTTATTGTGTTTTTACAAGTCGTACTGTTTTTTTCCCTTCCCTGTTTGTTCTTACTTGATTTTTGGGAGGATTCAGTTTTTACTGTTTAATTAGTAGGGAAAATATCCTCCTTTTTAGTCTTGCATCATGTGTTAGACCCATGTTCTGACATGGTGGAGCTTGTGGACCCTTTTAAGTATGGCTTCATTATTTATAAGGCATTAATCAGATTAATTTCGTAATAGTTTCCTGCTAATCCTGCCATTGTTCCTTAACTCAGAACTAACAAAAGCACAGTTTTAATAAGCCTTTTAGTTGCTACAACATCCTTCTATTATTGGTTATATTTTTATTAGAGAGTGCTTTGAAACAGTTTCCTAAAATCTTAAAAATGATTGAGCAACATCTGAAAATTACAGCACTTTTACTGCTGATAAAAGGACAATTTCTCAAGCAAATCCCCTTTTTATTAAAATCATGTTTCTTTGTTAGCTGAAATTTGTAGGAGTTTTCCTCCTTCTGTCTAATCCCACTCCTTGTGCCAACCAGATTTTGAGGCTCACTTAAAAACATGTTTCATTTGTGCAAAAGATCCTTTTAGTGATGCCGAGAGCATTTCCAGTGGAAGTTCTGAACACACTGACATGCAGCAATAAATACCAAAATCCTAATTACTTGTGTATTATTTTGTTACTCTGGAAGAAACCTGTGTTTGAACATCACTTCCTTTCTCAGTTTGCAAGGGGCTCATTTCTGAGATCTTTTAATGAGATTCATGTTTGTGCTGGTATCTTTTTCAGTTCTGTTTTATGAAGGAACTTCTCTTGCCTGATATTGAATTATATCCTTCAGGAAGTTTTGTGACATTAGGTAGTTTAGAACAGAATTTTTACCTAGTGATAGTGTTATATATGCATATAAAAATAAATCATCCCTGAAAGTTAAAAAAAGAAGTCTTAAAAAAGGTTAAGTCTGATTACCTGCATAGATAACCATATTGATTTCATTCTCTTTTAACTCCTGTTCATCTCAACAGCATTTTAGACACTCCAATAAATATATATATATATATATATATAATTACAAAAAGGCTGTTATGATAGAAATCTAAAGGCCATCAAGCAGATTTCAGAGTTGATGTCCCCAAAAAGTACATTATTTTCAAGGGTGATGAAAACTTACTCTTTCTGTACCAAAAGGGGTGGTGGGAACTGCTTGCACAGGACCAGCCTTCTGCTCAATAGCTCACCATGGTGGGCTCACCTCTCAATTCCATATTTTATATTTATGGAGCACTTTTGGTCAGGAAACCTTCCTAAGCATCTCCCAGGTCCTACCCCACCCATGGCAGAAGAAACAGTAGGTATGTTCTGTTAATGAATCCTCTTTTCATTCAAAGACTGACTGAGAGAGAAGGGGGTTGGAGGAACTGCCTGGAGTTGTCACAGGAGGTTTTCTCCTGGTCTGGGTATACTGGGATCGTTTTCTTTGTGATTTCACTTGTTACTGAGAAGTTTAAAAAGCACTCACAGCCCATCTCAGCACTACCTCATCTCCTTTTAGAAATTGTATCAATATTCTGCTTTGAAGCACCATCATTTTACAATCCCATCGTGGGTCGTGCCTAAATTAGGGGAGGTTTAATTGCTTTGAAAGAGCTGCACAGGGATGTGTGTGATTCAAAGCAAGTGTTTTCTTCTGATTTGGGGGATAGACTCATTATGTCAGCAGCAGTCACTGATCTCTTAGAGTTTGTTTTATGTGAAAACCCTCCAACAGAAATGCTGATTTCTTGGTCCTGCAGGTTTTCTACCCTTTGGTGAACACAAGTTGAGTAGACAAGGCTCAGACACGTGGTTTGTTGTGGAGTTACTCTTTGATTTTTTGAGCCTTTGCCTTCTAGAGCCTTGCTTTGAATTTCACAAGTGAATGACTCTTCCAGGTCTCCCCTTGGCATGTAATTCGTTGCCTGAAAAGGTTTTTAGCAGGTTGTATTTTGCAGAGTCCAGAAGTGCTGGAGTTGCCCCGTGCAGATACCGATGTTGGTGTTAAAGGGTGGTTGTGTTACCCTGGCAAGTAAAGCATTTCTCTACACCCATGGAAAAGGCATCTAATAATATTCTGTAAACCAGTTTTTTTGTTCTTCAGGATCAAAGCTACTATGTTAGCAAGAACTTCAAATTCCTGTCTTTTAACCTGCTGGTTAGTTTGTACATATATATATTCCTTCCTGCTTTATTGCAGCGAGCTACATGTATCTCTCATGCTCATTTTAAGATCACAAAGCAGCTGTTGTTATTTTGGCATTTAAAAGCAACTTGAACGTCTTTTTCTTAGAGGGAAAAGGCAGACAAATTAGTTTTCTGCACAGCAGCATTAGCAGTACCACTGGAGGTGTTAAACAAGGTCCTGGAAACGTGTTAAACAAGTCCCAGGTAGTTCTGGGATCCTGTAATTAGGGCAGATTTTATAAATATTTTTCTGTTGCTAAAAATGCCTGCACGTATTATCTCAGTCAGTCATGACAATAACCAGCAGCAGGGGAGAGAGGAAGGGGAAGTGGAGAGAATGAATACACAGAGCAGTGATGTGGCCATTCCTCTTTCCAGAAGAGCTGCCCCAGGATGAGCAGCTTAACTAGAGAGCAATAAAGATCACAGCCTTCCCTTTGCCTGTGAGTAAGGAGCTGGTAGGAAATTACACTTTCATCCAGGAAGTCTCCAAAAGCCACGATGTCCTCAGAATTTCATGTCAAATCATGCTCAGAGTTTTATAGTTTGGAGCAAGTTGTGTGCCAGGATCCCAACAGCTTCGTTGGGAAAGCAGCTTTGCAGAGAGAGAGAGGAACTCGGTCCCAGGTTCAGCAGGAGCTGCTTTGTCTTTCTGGCTTCGTGTGCTTTGGCTCACCCTGGAGAAATCAAACAAGAGTGCTACTGCTTCTTCTTATTATTATACAGGTGCCTGAGTCAGCTCCTTGTTCAGTTTTTCAAAGCCTTTCAGTTGTGCAATAAAACCATGTTGAAATGCATTTTAGTACCAAACATGTTGTTTCTCTGAAGGCTTCCCTTCAGTTGTCCCTGAAATTATTTAATTTTCTGTGGCCACGGTGACAATTTATGCACAGGGTGGGTTTGTAGTCCTGTCACCCACATTTACCAGGGCAGGACACGAGGGGAATTCTCACCGTGCAGCTTCAGGTCAGGTCGGGGTAAGGAAAACAAAAAGTGGTCAGAGGAGCAAATATTGGTGTTCCTGGTGCTGGTGCTGGGAGGTAGAACCCTTACTGGGAGGGGGGAAGCAAAGGACAGTGAGGGGCTTGCTGTTTAGGATGTCCACAAAGTCCCTGAGGAAATGCATTGGCCATGTTTTATGTAGTGTAGAATCTGTGAGATTTTCTTTTCTACTTAAAAAAAACCCACTTTTAAAATAGACCTTGTGTGGTTTCTTTTTTTCTTTCTTTTTTATTTTTTTTAAATATTATCTTTTTGCCCTGGATGGAATATTCTAGAAAATGTGCCTATAATTCTACAAACAATTGTATTAGTTTTGATTTTCTTCTTGTGTGACTGAAGTGATTGTTTCAACTTTAATTCAGGTTTATGAAATGTAGAAAGTATCAAAGAAGAATGAAGCTTCCCACTCCTTAATGGCCTTGGTTCCTGCCAAGAGTGCAGATTCTTCCACTGCATCTTCCCTGTTCATGACTGCAGGTCCAAGTCCAATTTATTTGTTGCTTAGTAGAGCAAATAGGCTCAGGGAGTTTGCCCTGCCAGATTCAAAACATCAATGCTTTCAAAACAAGTAAATTCATTTTTCTCCCAATTAAAGAAAGAAGTCAGTCCTGTTTGAGCAAGGCATGAGAAATTGCAAGGCTCGCATCGTGGTGATGAATTTTAGGATATGGAGCCTTCCTCCAAGCAGTGTCAGGGGCTTTTAAAAGCAGCATTTGGGAGAAAATAAATGAGCTTCGTTGTGTGCCTGAAGAATTAAGTTTGAGATTAGTGGTGGAAATGGGGAACACCAATACAGGGGGTAAGGAGGAATTAGAGAGAGAAAAGAGGGCATTTCAGCTCCTGTGCAGAGGAGAGAGTTAGATTCATCCTTCTGTTGGAAGCTTCTTTGCAAAGCTTATTGTCAAAGTCCTTAAAAGGTCTCTCTGCAGGTTTTGGGCTGCCTGTTTGGTGTTCCTGGGGGAGGATCCCTCAGGGGTGTCCAGTGTGTCCCAAAGGACACATCACTGGTGAGGAGCAGAGCGGGAATGGGCACCTGGAATTCCCAATTAAATGTTAAATGGAGGCTTACCTTGACTTTCTGGAGCTTGTCTGGTCCAGGGGCTGCCCCAGTCAAGCCCAGCATCCCCTGGAGGTGTTGGTGTAATCCCTCTTCATTCCTCCTGCTGATGGGGGGTCACGGGCACTTGGTTCTGGTGCCTTTATTTATGTTTAGCATTAATGATGAACTTGCAGCTCCTTTCTCCTTGCTCTGTCCATGCCATGGAGAGCATGTTGTCACCTGCCTCTGTGCAGCAACGTCTCACATTTTGAAACCCCTCCTTCCCCCTTTCCCAGACCAGCAGTGATGATTTGAAGCAGGGATTATCTCGGAGCATCCCGTGCTTTGTTACCCAGTTGTCCCATGGCAAAGCTGCCCTCCTCCCTCCCTTGCCCAGCTTGTGCCCTTGTCTTAGCAGGGATTCTGGTGGCATTTTCATGACTCCTGAATGGGCTGAGCTGCCCTCCTGCCTTGCCTTGCCTCTCTCTGATCGTCTCCACTGCTTTGGAAGTTCTCAAATTGAGTGATATCAGTTTTGAAATGCAACACCCAAAGCCAGCAAGGCCCCAGCTGGAAGATTTTGTCCCAACACTCACTAGAGCAGAAGAATTATTTCACATCTTATTGGCTTTCCATGTGAGTTTGCTCTTCTCAGAAGGATATCTCCCTCCTTGGAAACAGAAGGACCCTGCTGAGTCCTGTTCAACTTGTGATCCAGTGTTAGCCCTTCTCTTTCTCTTGCAGAACTGCTGAGTTATGCCTGTTCAAGTGCAGCCTTTTACATTAAACATTTCTGTTCAGTCTTGTGGGGGTTTTTTATGTGATTTTTTTCAGTTTGTGACATTTATTTGGAATGGCAATCCTATCATCTGTCATTGCTGCTGTTTACACCGTGAAATAACTTTGTCTTCTGTGTGTCACAACTGCAAGAACCTCCCCCTAAACATGCTGGGGTTTAAGAAGCAGCCACTCTTAACTTCTCTCTGGGTGCTGCTTTGGGGGTGGAACTTTCCAGCCCTCCTTTCTCTGCCCTGGGTGGGTCCAGAGCAGGTTTCTTTGGCAGTGATGAGAATGTGCTGAACAGACCTTGTTGAAACCTCCTTCAATTCAAATGGTGGCATTTCCTGGTTTTTCCTCAGCCCTTCAAGCTCCTGGAAAGCATCTCAGAGAAGGAAATCAGCTGCTTTAACAAGGTTTTCTGTGACAATTTGGAGCTATAGCTGTTGGTTTTCCTCTAAGTGATTCGTGTTAGAGTTTGACCTGATTGCTGAGGAGATGTCCAGCCCTCCCTTGTCCTCTGCTCCTTTTTCTGCCACTTTCAAAATCTGCTGTATATTTGGCCTTTTTAGGTCCTTTTTCAAGTAATAGGAAATGTCTTAAATTACTTGCAGGTTTCTCAGCACACAGAATGGCAAAGTTTGTGAAGTTGAGCCAGTTTGAAAAGACCTAAACCCTTTAATTGACATTTTTGTAATCTATTCCATTTAAGGTTTTAAACCCTCCCCTCTTTTCTCCGCAGGTTAGCCATCTATCAACAGGTCTTCTAGTAAAAAGTGACATAAAAAACCATCCCCTGTGCTCTTGATGTCCTCCTTCCTCTGTTTGATATGCCAGGAGTCCCTTTGGTTGTCCTTCCACTCTTCCTTGATTTATAAAATGTATTTCTTGCTGCTGATTTGCTTTCTTGCTGCTTTGCCCCAATTCTGTGTCGCAACACTTGGGATTTTGTTCCTGACTGTTTATGCTCTACGTTTATGTTTGTCTTTGGCAGTCTCACCCTAACGTTTCATCCCTTTCAGTTGAGGTCAGGGAAGAGCTTTGCTTTGGCCACTGGGCCTTTTTCACACTCTTCCTCTTCTTTGAGGGGGGGGTTTGGACCTGTGCCCTTAACAGGGCTTATTTCAGATTCTGCCAAGCTCCTCTTCACTTCTTCCCCCCTTTAGATTTGTGTCCCCTCTCAATCCACCAATTTTGTGAACTTATTACTCTGGTATCTTGAGCTGTCTCACAAAACCCCCTCCTGTCCCCAGTCTGCATTTGGAGTTCAGAATAATTTCCCATTATTAAAACTCCTGAATTTATTTACTTTTGGTCATGGCTAGAGGCTTTTGGCCACTTTGTCTCCTACAGATATCTACATTTTGGAGTAAATTTATTGAATTCTTGATATTTCAACCAATCCTTCCCATTTTTTTGGCCCCCTTTCTCCCTGTCTCCATCTCACTGTGCATTTTGCATAAGGCATCCCCCTCTGAGAGCCAAATTCCGGGCTCAGCTCAGCCCTGGGCTCAAATCCATGCCATGAAACCTGAAAGCAGCAGTAACAAGGTGTGACAGAACTTGATTGCCCTGATTTTTACTCCCTAAAAATGTGCAGAGTCAAGTGTGTGGTGGTGCCACTGACACTGTGAGTGAATCTGCTGAATTCACTGATGTAAATATGCACTGATGGGATATGTATATATATATGCATTTATTCAGAAGCTCGTTGATCATAATTGATGGAGACAAGGGGTGGGAGGACAGAATTGATAACTTTCTGGGGAATGCTAGCAGGAGATACTGCAAGGAAATTAAGTATCTTATTAAACTTGGATAACTAGACACGCTGACAATTCCTAAAGTATCATTTGCTGCCCAGTGCTTACAGTAAAGGTGCTGCAGAAGAAATCTGAGAAATGGTATCAAGTATCTCAAAGCTCCTGTAGCTGTCAGTTCTACAATTATAGACTGCAGATTATAATACTGTGTTTTAATGCTGGGGCTGATGCTTAACTCTGGTTAATGAGCCTGAGCAGAATGGTTACTTTCCCTCAGTAGCCCAATTTCTGCCTCTTTGGGAAGGTAGAATGGGAAAGCAGCTGAAAAGTTTATTTTCTGCCACTGGTTGTGTTGGGCTTGATGTTAAAAAGAGGCTGTAGGAGTGAGGCTGCCCATGAGCCTCAAGGCAGGATGCTGCTGGAGATCCATCCCCACCAGATCTCAGTCCTGCTGTCCTCACCTGGGCAGTGGCAGAAACCAAGGCAGGTATTTGGAAAGCTGCTTTTCCTGGCAGCTCCAGCTTTCACTGGTGCCCAGACAGGGAACTGGGACACACTCAGGGTTAGGAGTTCAAGAGGGTGGTTAAACTGAGCGGAAGGAGGAGGTCCTGGAGGCCACTTGGGGATTTAAGGTTGGTAGAAATGATTGAAGACAACAGAATACAGGTTACCTTGTGAGGTGGATTTGGGCATTTCTCAGGAGACACAGAAACTGTATAAACCTCATTGTTAAGCTCCAATTTGGACTTCACCTTACAAGAAGGAGAAGGATGGTTTTATCTTAACCACAATGACAGCTGTGTTTTAATCACGCTGTTTTCGCTTAGTGTTGGCATGATGGGTTTTATTGGACGTGGGGTCGGGAGGAATTGTCGGAAATGTTGCCTTAAGTAGCTGAGGAGCCCAGTAGAGCTCGTGGATTCACTGCTCACACTTGCATAATTGTCCATTACTACTTCTTAAGAACAGCTCTCCTGCTCTTAGAATTGCCAGCATGGGGTCCTTAAGAACCCCATTTTGGGTGGAAGGAAACACAGTTGTAATCAAAACAATGATTACCATCGCCTTCATTTAAATGCAGAAGTAGAAACTAATGTGTGCTCCAAAGGGATGTAAAAAATTTACAAGTAATTCCTGGGTTTGAGGTTAGGTTTCTGATGTCCATGGGGAAAAAGTTAATTTCTTACCTTTCCCTTTCAAGTGAATATTTTTGTATTCATTTCTCACTCTGCATTTAAATGAACGTGATAGTAATCATTGTTTTGATTACAGTTGTGCTTCCTTTCCCCTATAATGGTGTTCTTGAGTACCCCATGCTGGTCGTGCTAAGAGCAGGGGAGCTATTCTTAAGGAGGAATAATGGACAATTATCTGAACATTAATAGTGATTCCGTGGACTTCTCCCTCCCACAGAATGCTGCTTTTCCTGCGAGGGGTGGGGGGGGAACTCTGGACCGGTCCCCTCCAAGCACACCGAGTGAAATTCTGCAGCATTTGCCACCCAAAGCAATGACAGATCCTGCACTCCTATCCGGCCACTCGGACTCTGCACGATCCTTGTGTGCAACTCTTAAATACCAAACTGCAGAAATACTCTGTAGCTGTCAGCATAAAGACAGACTTTTTAGCCCTTAGTGAGGGGTGATGACAGGCTGTACGAAGAGCACACTCCCTGTCCCTGCCATTCCTCCCCTCTCCCTCTCTCCAGCCACCCACTCCCTTTAATGTTATTACTGTTGTTATTATTGTTCATAGCGGGCGTCATAGCTGGGAGTAGGGGATTAAAAGAGTAATTCCATTTGGCAACAGGCAAACGGCATCAGGACTGGAAGCCTTTCTGTTATTTAGGAATATTAATGGTGTAGAATATAATCAGGAGGGAAGTGGTTGACTGGAAACTTGCATATGGATGGAGGGGGAGTATTGTTTGTTGAAGCATTTAACTACACGGGAGCAGCAACACTGCAGAAATACTCCATGCATGTGTTTTTAACTGCTTTTAATCCCGATTTTTATTTTAAAACTACAAATAGAATGCATTTTATTTAGAATTATGGTGCTAGTTGGGGTGGCTGTCAGTACAAAGGCTAATGCTATTTATTAAGGTCCTGGTTTTATTTAATAGCCAGATGAATGGAACAGTTAATAAAAGAAATATTGCTTTATTCCCTGACATTTATGTCCTTGGTTTCCAATAAAGAATTGAAATTATGAATAGTTGATGGTTTAAATTGATGTTTTATGTTGAACGCTAGCTATAATTTCCCCTCTGAGGATTGTAATACCGAGAAACAGATGGTTTTTCACAGTAACAAATTGCAGAGTGTGTACTGTATATAGAGCTGCCTTTCAGCTCCCTCCACCTTCGGCTCCCGGGCTCTTCCCAAGGCAAAGCCAATTGCACAGGAAAACACGACCTGTTTTTTCAGGTGCACCACAGATAGGAAAGTGCTGCTCAAACAGCTCCGTGGAAACAGCAGAGAATATAAACACAGAGTTCTTGGCTCTGCCCCCGGTCCAAAGTGTGCCCTGAACCTCAGTGGGCTCCTTTGGGCTTCCTTCGATGGAGGGGGGAGCTTTGGGAAAGCCCCAGGAGAGGAGAGGGATGAGTTTGGAGTTCAAAGAGGCAGCTCAAGGGCAGGTTTCCTTGCTCGGAATTCGAAGAGTGTGGAGGTTTTATTGACGTTTGCTCTGAAGCAAATGAGCTCGGAAGGCTTTTGTTTATGCATTTGGAAACTGTTTTTTCAATAATTGTTACTGTGGGGAGGTGGGGTGAGATGATTAGTGGAGAGTTTGGCAATCCACATTAAAAATACACCTTTTTATAAGCTAATTATCGAGGGAAATGGTTAGTAATTACCACTTCTAAGTGTACTCTGCTAAGATTTATGTGGGATATTTGGAATAAGCGTCACCGTCAGCTCCATTTAAAAGGAGAAAGAAGAAGCAGAGGGTTAAGGGAGGGGTCCCAGCCAGGTCTGTCCTCCTCCCCAGCTTGGGGGTGTGAGGCTGCTGTTGGACTGCAAAGTGCCTCTGCTTTTGGCAAAATGGGTATTTGGGCTCTCACAAATCCTTCTGTGATAAATCACGTTATCAACAGGCATGTAAAATACACGGGCTCCAAACTGAAAACAGCACCTACTGCATAAGAGACATCAGTTGTTCAAACCTGAGCTGTGCAGATCACAGGATTCAATTTTGAGCACTAATTTTCAAAAAACTCTTTATTCTAAAAAGTGACAAAACTGCTTTCCAAATCCTTTTCTCCTTGGAAACCTGAGATGGCTACTTATTGACTCTTACATCTTCTGTGCCCTACAAGAACTGGACCTGAACGTGGTTATTGCATACCTTGACTGTAAACCACCAAGAAACTACTTTTTATAAAGCAAGGAGGTTGCTGGAATGAAATATCCTGTTAATAATCAGAGTTGGTTAACTTAATACTGCCTACCCTAATTTTTCTAGTGGTGCTGCTAATGGCTTGTATTCAAAATAGTGAAAAACTGCATCAGAAATCCTGCCCTTTACTTTTCCCCTTTTGGCTTAATGTCAGGAAATGGCACATTAGTGCAGTTTGCCTGGCTCTGCACTGCTGCTAGCAGAGATAAAGCACTGAAAACACTGAGAGACCAGAGCTGGGACTTGGTGTGGCCATTGACAAGGACAGGAAAGGTCGGAAAAGGTTAAGATGGTTGGGAAAGCCGTTTCACATACCTCAGCTGTGGTGTTTAATAAGTTACCTGGAACCAGTTCCTAGCAGTTTGGCATATGGGGCTGGGGCAGGAAAATTCAGCAGAAAACCCGTCTCCAGTGAGTGCAGTGTGGGTTATAATTTAAAAGAGCTTGCTGGGACCAGCTTTATACAGCTTGTGTAATGAGAAAGTCACCATCAGAATAAGTCAGAAGTGGCCTTTTGTCAGGAGATTGCAAGTATCACTCGATTAAAAAACTCCAGGTGTGATTGTCATGGATTTTGTAGTACAAAAGGGTGGTGAGGTGAAGATTTCTGCACAGGCATCCAAAGAGGTGGGTTGAGCCCACGGGTGAGCAAGAGCCCATAGCACTGAGGGGAGTTAATAAACTTCATTTAGGAGCTCTGGCCCTGAGGAATGTCGTGCTAATGCAGCCAGGGTGAACTCGCAGCTGAGGGAAGGATGGGAGAGAAGGTGGAGGGAGGATTGGAGCACACAGGTAACTTGGGTGTGTGTTGTCCTTAAGTCCAGCTTTGGTTCCTTGGAGTGCACAGAAATTACACTGAGAAATAAACAGAGACTTTCAGTAATGTGAGGTACTAAAATAAGCCCGGTGTTCTCCAGCCATGTTTTCTCACTTAAAAAAAGAATTTTTTTTGTTGTTCTTTCTTTCTTTCTTTCTTCCTCCTTTTGGCTGGAAATGTTGTGCAGGCAGGATCTGAGGATGCTGGCTCCCTGCCCAGGCTCTGTGTCTGTCTGGTGCCCTGGCTGAACAGGAAATCCCAGGCGCATGTGCAGATCAGGCTCCCAGTCTGTCCTAGGGCTCTGCACCAGCATCTCAGTCACTCAGGGCTTCCTCCTGCTGGGAACTGCAACGGGTGTCCCAGCTCTGAAGGGCTGGCTGGTTGGAGAATATTGATAAGAGACTTCTTAATCCTTTGCCTTTTGGTTCAAACCACTCCATACCTTTAAAAGACTAAATTTTGTCACTCTGGTAAGTCGTTCGTGGCTTGTGTTGGACAGCACTAACTGCTGGGTTTTATGTCAGAAATGTAAGAGCCTATGCCAAATAAATCAGAGCCTATACCAAATAAATCAGCAATCCCTTTTTCCCTAATAGTCTCATCTGCTGATGATTTATGTACTTAGGAAAAAGAACAACTGGTAACAAGTGAAGGTGTCTTTGATTTGAGGTTATTCTTCCCCCAAAATCAGAGGTGTGGGAGCTGCTGTTGGCAGAGCTCTCACACAAAACATGCTAAGCCACACGTCTGTACATCAGAAATGGAAGGTATTAGGCAGCCCCACGCTGTAAGGAAGAAGCACCCTGAATTTCCACCTCCTAATCCACTTGTCTTTTTAGTACATGTATGCACAAAACATTATTATAGCACTTTTTAATAAATGGAATAATAGTAGACTTAGTGTTCCATACAGCAGATTATCATCTTCAGTGATTGTGTGTGCACAGCTTGTGTTATCAGCAGATTAAATGAATCTTAAGGAGACGCTGCTTCCCAGTGAGGTTTGCTTTTCCCCTGCAAGAAACGCTTCTTAACTTGGCGAGCAAACAGCGCTCAGCAGCGTGGAAACCGAGGGGGGAAAAGGCTTTCCTTGCCTTGTCAAGGCGCTCACCTTGATGGAACAGAGAGCCCCTATCGCCTGGAACACACGGCATGGGTTAGGGGCAGATTAAGGGCTTCCTCCCCGGCTTAGGGCGGCGAGGCTGAGCCCGAGCTGAGCCTGAGCCTCGCCTAAGGACGGCTGCTCAAAGCCCTGCTTATTCATCTCCTGGAGAAACCTTGGCACGAGGGACCATGAAAACTATCACCTTACGTAAATCCTCATAAGCTATTCATGTTCCTCGACAACTCTGCTCATGCTGTTTGATTCACAATCCTCTGCCTCTTCAGTTCTTTCACATATTAACGAGTTTGATCACTGCTCCATATAAATGAGGCATAATCTGAAGCTGTCAGACCTAAACTGTCTTGAACATACACTAAGTGAATATATTCAAATTTCTCTTTAAAGCTAGGAATATTTATAATAAAACTTGTCAGAGCTTCAGTTAACAGTTTACATTGGGAGTATTTTTGGTTGTGAAATACAAAAACAAGGCCAAAAATGACTTTGGGAGCTGATATTATTATATTTGCCTTGCATATGGAAAACTCATGTTGCGATTTCAACAACAAATGAGAAAATTGTCAAACTTCTATGAAAATTAATTAAGCTCAAACTTCTGTGAAAATTAATTAGGCTCAAACTCCTATGAAAATTAATTAAGCTGAAATGAAAACGCGTTAAAACACTTCACGAATTTATCCTAATGTGCCTTGTAACAATCACAATAAAAGAGCAACAGTCTCTGTTAGCGGCGCTTTCCATTCGGGTTGTGCTGCCTCTTCTGTCACGGCCTGAAATTGGATATATATCGAAGTGCAAACAGTGCACTCGGTTTTTTTTCACCCTGTGATGTTCCTCCAGTGAAGTATGTTGTGTAAAAATGTCTCCTGGCTCTCGTAAGAGGCGGGCTCTCTTCTTTTCCCTTTGAATGCTGTTTGGTCAGTACCTCTCCCTCAGACTGCATCTGTCTGGGCTCTTATATCCTGTCTGATACAAGGCTGCATCCTCGCTGGGCAGAGGCCAGCACAGAGGGCTGGGCTGGGGTTTGGGTTGTGTTACTGCAATGCAACTGTCTAAAATTTAGGAATACAGTTTGTACCTTTGGGTGACAGAAGCACGGAGATAAACAATATATACAGGTTGTGATATGACTTAAAAACCTGAATTCTTAAGGTCAAAGATGCAAGGCAGGCTGGCTGTAATAAGGAACCGCAGAAAAGAACAGTAGTAGGAGCAAATTATGGCTTTTTTTAGCTGCTGGGATAATACTTTGGAGCTGAATGAAGGCTCCAGCTCATGAATCTCATTTCCCTCCTTGGCTGTAGCGACTGCACAAGATGAGAAGGTCTCCAAGTGCGTGCTGCTGTGCTAGAAAATGCAAAGCCAAAGGAACTCATCTGAGCCGTTCGTGTGTGTGTGTCACATCCCTGGGTGAAAGGGGGGTCTGACCACGCACAGCTCGGCCACACTGCCTCGAGCATCCTTGAATTTTGGCCTCAAGTCTAATGGCAGAAGTGACACGGCTTAGCCCCTAAATTCAAACCATTATCTTACCCAGTGAAAACCATTATCTTTGTGTAGTGCTGCGTCCAAGGCCGAGCAGCCCCTTGGACAGAAGTGAAATGAAATGTGTGGAAGGTTCCCTTGATGGGAAGAGGAAAGTGATCCTGCAGCCCAGGAGCTCATTCCTCCCCCAGAGAATCAGGCACAAAACTGCCCCTTAATCACTTCGCTGCCAGTTCAGCATCTACATTTGCTTCAGCTTTAAAGAAGCACTTAATTAGTTCTTAAAAAGTGTATTTGAAAGCCTTGGTGTTGGAGCTGGGAGGTAATGAATGATGCCTGTGAGTTTTGTTTTGTTACTGAAAAGTGAAAGCAGATGCAGGTTCCCCATCCAAGCTCATTCCTTGGCTGAGAGCCGGGAGGAGAGGAGGGTTTGTCATTTTGGGAGTGGTTTGCGTGCTGCACTAGAGCTGGGCTTTATGCTAGGGAAGGACATCGGTTCCAGGCGGTGTTTAAGTTGCTGGAACAAAATTCAAACACGTAAAGCGGCAGAATTGGATTCAAAACCAGGGGGGAAAGAAAGGGATTAGTCTGTGGTTAAATTAATAACTCCCAAAGTTGTCATTGCACTACGCATATATTTGTATCCTTATTAATTACATGGTTGTGCTATTTAAAGTTCCTTTCTGTCCTTCGGGACTGAATTCTTGTGCTGGGTGAGAAACCAAGATCCCCTTTGTGCTGGGAATCACCATGGGATTTGGGGCAGGGATTATGCCCAACCATTCCTGAATCCTTACCTGGGATTGTCTTCTGACTCCATGGCTTCCCTGCGGGGCCCCTAAACTTGACCTGGCCTTGCTGCTGCTGAAACTTCGTTTTTTCACTTGCTCAGGGTCTGTGTGGTGTTGAAAAGCTCCTGGGGGCTGTTTCTTATGTGGTGGCTCTCTAAGAAATACCCATTTTAGATGCACTCGTTAAAGCAGCCCTATTTTCTCTCTTGCTTCTTTTGCCTCTTGGGACAGCGTGTTCAGGATGCTCCCTGAGGGGCTGCAGAGGGAAAATCCTCCCATGTTTGTGATGCATTTAATCCCCAGCCTGTCTATACACCGAAATAAATAGAGCATTCACCTTCCTGTTTGTGGATTCCTTTCAAATACAATTACAGTGGCACCTGTGGCATCCCGATTCATCAAGGTCTCTACTAAGCACTTCTGAATCCTATTGACCACTTGTTCTACAGGATGATAAATCCCTCTTTTCCCAGAGCAAATAGATTTAACAGAGCAGATTTTTTTCTCTCTTTGACTTATGCTTGCCATGACCAGCAAGCAGGATTTCAGCATCCAGCAGACACTGCTGCACAGTGTCAGAGGCAGGAGCAGGCAGGGTCTGCTTTGCTGCTGTGACAAATGGTGGGAGAGGACAGGGTGACACTTTATGATATGTTCATGTGGACCCAGAGCCCGTGGTGCAGTTGTTTCTTCATGATGAAACTTTCCTGAAACCTAGCTTTGATTTTAGAGGATGGCTCTGTGTAGACAGGAGCTCAGTGACTTACTGGTTAGGGAAGGAAAAGAGGCAAAAAGAGTATATTAGAGGGCAGAAGACTTGAAAACAAAGATGAGGTGTTTTTAATGTGTGTACACTTTAAAAAGTGGAAGGTAGTGTATGTTGTACAGGGTTTGGAAGATTACTGTGGACACTTGAAAATTATTTTTATCCCTCCTTTTGTAACGTCATAAGGGCATAAAACCAATCCTAATTGCATTTTAACGAGCCACAATGTTAGTGCCCAACAGCTGAAGAAACGAAAGAGAGAATGACATGCTAAATTGTGACTGTGTGGTACAATTAGATAAACAGAATAGCCAAAATGCGATCCTGGCTGATGGAATGGCTCTGTGGTGACAACCCTGAGCTTGTACATTGTCACAATAAACTATCATCTCAGTGGCAGGAATTAGTGGTGATGAGGGCCCCCATAGTTCATTGATCAGCAGATGAAGGGGCTGGTGCAAGCTGGTGTCTCCAGCTGCTGCCTGCTCGTGGCACTGGCCTGTGTGACGTGGAAGGGGTGCCACGCACAGGGATATTTTGGGGGTATCTGTGCCTGTCACTTACCAAGCCACTTCATCTTCAGGAATCAGAGCCATGGGATATAGCCCAGAACAGTTGTGGGTATTTATTGTCACCGTCCCATTAGAACAGGACTCGTCTAAAGAATGAAATCCTAGAAGAGCAAAAAAACCGTACGTCGAGAGAGCTTTAAAGCTGCAGGAATATGAAGAGGACAAAGTGACACAAAATAGATGGGTCCTGCCAGCCTAAGGAACAGGAATCGACATTTTTCAGAACAGATGTCATTGATAATTTATAGATGGCTTTAAAAATTAAACTTTATATAGAAGCCAGCTTAAAAATGAAGTGTTGTCGATGTTCTAAGTGCATGGGGTGCATTAAGCAGAAACCTGCTCTTCGCTCAGTGCTATTTAAATACTTCAGAAGTCAGGGGCAGCCGTGTCGTCTGAAAGTCTGCTGGTGTTCAATATTAAAGGCTCATGTGAGTCTGCTGGATTCCAGATGATGGACTTGCACTCCTAGGAAGTGTTTTGAAACTAGTAATTATTGATTTTATTCCTTGCACTTCTGATTGAAACGTGAAAATGAAGCACCCAATTTCCAGGGGACAAGGATGCTTTCCCATCTAAAAATTAGAACTTGGTTTTCTGGTTTAGGAAGCTGTGAAAACTTCATGTTGGTGCCCTCTTAATTTGAAAAACAGCATGGCAGTCCTCTCAGAAAGCAGAAGGCATTATTGGAAATCTTTCTGGGGCTTTTGCGGAATGAGGATTTCCTTATTTTCAACAACCAAACAAAACAAAACGCTTTTTGTTAAGCTGCTCCCTCTAAAATGAAGTCAGGGTTAACACACACTTTGCTAAGTAAGAAAAATAACACCCCCCCCCCACCCCCAACCCAACACTGGAGGCTCAGCCCAGGAAGATGGGAATTCTGAGATAATATTCAATGTGCCCAAAGGGACAATGCTGTCTCTTGTTGTCACTGTCTATATTTAGCCACCGTGCTCATATGCAACTTAAAATACCTAGAATAGCAAGAAGACATTTTTTTCCCCTTCATTTGAAGTGGTTCAGTGTAGGGTTGTTAATTTTGGCTTATCACAGCTGACACTTGAGTGGGGAGGGGGGGAAATAGAGGTTTGGAGCTTTAACTCTCTCCACGTGTGCCCCTTGTGAGGAGCCCTCTTGACTCCTGCGAAACTTTCTTGGCTGCCTTAAATTATGTGCCCCCCATTTAGGAGAAGTTCACAGGTCATTTAGTTGATTTAAAATCCATTGTTGTTTGTGCAGCTGATAAGGGGTGAAAAAGCTATTAGTTAACAGGCCCGGCTCTGAAAAGAAATGTTAATAATTCCAGCTTCCTACTCGCATCAACTGGAATTCTTCTCATCAGTTAATGTAAACAGTGTAATTTATACTTTAATACTCCAGTTTACATGGAAATGAGCAATAACTTTCACACTTTCAGGAGTGTTTCATGCTGTTGCAGCCGAAGTTTTTGTGTTTTATGCAGTTACGGAAAAGATAATGAAGTGTTTCTGTGTGACAATCTGGCAAATATTTCTGTTTTAGGAACACATGACACGCTCCAGCGTGCTGGTTTTTAATGGGAAACGCTCCCGAGCATCAGTTAGAGCTTTCAAAAACATTGGGCAGGAAAATGGAGAGAGCAAAGTCCTTGAGGAAACACTGGACAAGCTGTTTATGGGGGGAATAACCTTGGCTGGGTTGGATCCCACTGACGGCCTCCTTATCCCCAGAGTGAACTCCTGGTCAAAAGGAGGGTGCTGAACACAGGGGGACTGGGGGCAACAGGGAACAGGAGGGTCATGCTGAGTTGCCAGGCCTGCCTTAGAAGTCCCTGAGAAGTCGGCAGGAGCATCTAGGACTTGACCCACGAGGAGTTGCTCTCATGCAGCCCTTTCCATAGGATCCTACACGAGGGAAAACTGCCATGGAATGCAGCTGAATGATGCCTGTTCTTTCCCAACAGGTGCTAACAGTTGTTTATGCTCCCACTATCTGATAATGGCACTGACATTTCCTGGTTCTCACATGAACTTGGAGAGCAGCACCAAGAACAGCACACCAGGCGCTCGTGTCTGCTTTGATGGATCCATGGCACAAGTGAATCCATGGCATGAGTGAGTTATCTCAGTCCCCAGCTCTGATGGACCATCAAATGCTGCACAAGCCATTCTAAAATCAAGTCAAAAAATGAGCAATTCCTTCTTTTTATAAGCACAGATGATCAGGATCCAATAAGCAGAAGTTACAAAATCAGATAGTTGTGTAATCAATACTGATTCAGAGGAGGCCATGGGGTCACCTGCCCAATTTTCCCTTTTTTTTCCCCTAAGGATGGTCCTCAGTGTCTGTCCTGACCTGGCTAAGAAAGAGATCAGTGGTTCAGAAATGTCAGCACTTACAAGGTTGTAGTCAGGTGGGAAAACTTGATACGCTTTGAGTCTTCAGAGTGCTTATTCAAATATTGCATTTCCAGCCACAGCGTGCCTTTAGAAATTGCAAAGCACGGGTTTGAACTGCCCAGTGTTAATAAACAGCTGGGTGAGATACAATCTCCCCTGAACAGTGGCTTTCTCTTAACTGTTTTATCTGCATTTCCTGGGAGTGTTTCTCAGGAGGGAGCGTGACTGTGCCTACATTTGGTGCTGGCAGCTCTGTGCCCTCCCCACCTGAGCTGCCCCTGCTCAGGGTCCATCAGGGCTCCTGCCCACGAAGGCTCTGCCTGGGCATCTTTGCTTTAAATGACATTTCAAAGGGAGCCCTTGTGGTGTTTTTGCATCCTGAACTCCAGAGTTCAGCCTTTCGGGTTTGCTTACCCAGGTTTCACTCCTGCCTTCGAGGAGCTGGGATCTGACTCATTTTGAGCCTTCAGTGATGACCACTTGGAGACGTGTTAGGAATATTTAGCTTAAAGAAGGTGCTTGAACTTGGTGTAGCCTTTGCTTTGGATGCAGCTAAAAGAAGCCTTCAGTATTGTGTCACATGCTGTTGGCTTTGATGTGTTCACTAAGCATCTTGTTAAAATGATCAGATGTATAAAAGATGGTGATAGGAAGAGGTTTATTGAGTATTTCTCTGGATTAAAGGGTGTTGCAGGCATGGCTGGAATTCCTTTATAAGTCCCTGTGTACATCAAGCGGGCGGTTTTGACCTCCCCCTCTCTTTTTTTTTTACTTTTTGAGTGTGGATTTCACTTCTCTTGCCAGTTTGTGCAAGACTTCTCATGACACTTGGTGTTACTTGGTATTTCAGGGAATAAGTGATGGAAAAC
The DNA here is from genome assembly GCA_035583185.1 of Anabacerthia variegaticeps. Taxonomy (NCBI): domain Eukaryota; kingdom Metazoa; phylum Chordata; class Aves; order Passeriformes; family Furnariidae; genus Anabacerthia; species Anabacerthia variegaticeps. The sequence goes on along the minus strand of JAWWEW010000048.1, from coordinate 7,042,418 downwards.
ATCTGCTGTCTGCTGAGGTGCACCTTCAGGAACAGCAGAATAGAGCAGATGGGACCACGAGCTCCAGAGCGTCCCACTCTGGGTCACTCACAGAGAAATGTATTGCTGAGAGGCAGAAGTTCCCGAAAGAAGTTAGTTTATGCTTATGTGTATTTCAATTTTAGTGCTTTTACTGCCTTTCAATGAGTGGGAAAATGCTTTTGAGAAAAGCAGTTGGGGGTTTATATCTAATTTAGGGGTATTGCAGATGAAGGGAGTTGCCAGACAGGCAGGAATAAGGTAAAAACTTGGAAGCTTAGGTTAAAACGATTGCAGATAACTTGATCTGTAGTTGCCATATATAGTCATCCAAGGAAAAGTCTGTAGGAATCCTCCAGACGTTTATGGACTTCTCTGATCCATCTGTTGGAGCCAAACAGCCCCAGCCAAGAGATAGGGAATTTGTTAAACTGCGTGAAGTTCCTCCATCGCTGTGGCCCAGAGGAGCAATTCTTCCTTTTATAGGGGCAGCAGTGGGAGGGAGTAGGCAGGGAGGGACGGTGCATTAAGAAGTCTCTTCTTTTGGTAAGAGTTTCAAGGGATGAGTAACATTCTAGAGCTGTTTAAAAAAACCACACAGACAAAAAAACTTGAATTAATTTCCGTTGCTCTCATCAAAAGCTGGCTGTCTAAATTTAGCCATTTCCTATAGACGCTCGGCTGGTGCAGCAACAGTAACACTGTTTGTCCTTAAGTGCAATTTGTCACCTCCCCCTTCTAAGTTGGTGGAAGATAAGCTTGTATTAATTCTGTTGATTTATTATTACACAAGTATGTCTCATTTTAATCTGCCATTGAGCTGAGGGTGATTCAGTGCTGGGCTCGCAGCCTTGACCGACGGGGAAAGCAGCAGGATCTTCAATCCTCGGGGCTCCTTGGCCTGATCTTTTTATCTCCTCCTCTCCCCACCCCCCCAAACGCTGGAACAGTTCACAGTTCAGCCCATGAATTTGGGAATTAATCCCAGCTGAGACTATATATTACACTGGTGAGGAGATGCTGCTGCTCCAAAGCGCTTTATGTGGGTTTTTTATTTCTTGAGTTCAACTAACAAACAGTAAATGTATTGAATAAGTCTGTAGTGAGCTTTTGCTTTCTTTCATCTGGATGATTCATTTCTATCTACTGTGTGCTACCAAAGCATATGCACTATGGGCCTGAGCCTGTTTCTGTAGGAATGTTGCCAGGAAATGTATAAAGGCAGCAAAAGTTTGTTTTCTCCCAATTGCTTCACTCACTGAGGCAACATGAAAAGCTCCGTGCTGTGTTTTTTTTTTATTTAGGTCAGCAGGATGACAGTTGTATTAATTTTGAGCTGTTTTTACCAGGTATGCTAAATCAGGTGTAGTAAAACCTCTGGGTCTATATCCTGATATTTTGGAGGTTGTCAATTTTCTTTTTTTTCCTTTGAATTTCTCCTCTTTGTTGGAACCTGAAGTTCCCACTGAAACGACAGCAGGGGAGTAGCCAGTGAATCCCTGCGTGGAACAAGTCACAAAGAACATAAAGACAGCAAAAAGGATGAGAGTTTTGGCACATACAGGACATTGATTTGCAGGACAACAGGCTTTTCACCCAGATCCTCGTGAAAAAACTGGTTTTCTGTAGGAGCAACTGGCTTTAGAATAAAACTGGATGGTCAGGATCAAGATTAAGGAGAAAACCTTATAAAAACATTGTTAGAGGATTGCATAATTCTAGCTTTTCTTGCATTGAAATAAAAGAAAAAGGTTGGCTATAATGATATAAATCAGTAAATACACCTGTGTTCTTACATGCAGGCATGTCAGAGTGTGATTAATGCACAGCCTGTTCACACCTAGAGTTCTAATGTTCTAATCTATATTTAAACACTAAGTAGGGAAAACAATTTTGCAATATCTGATCTCTTGGCCATGCCCCCTCCCCAATTTCCCCCCAGTCTGTAAGACCCATGGGGGGGAGGCCTGGCTCCTTATAATTATATTTAACACAGAATTATTCTTCTTGGAAACCTAACCTGACTTTAAAGCAAGGCACTCGTGTTTTGGAAATCAATAGCAGGTTTTAAAACATGAATGTTTCTCAGTAGTCCCACTTCCCCTGAATCAAACTGTGCATTGCAATGAATGATTTCTGAATGGTCCTGCCCATCTTTTCCTTGGGGCTCAGGAGAAATCCCAGTGTGTGAGGGCAGCACCAGTTCCTGATTCCATCATCCCAGCAAAGACTGGGCGCTCAAGGAGGGTGCACTCTGGTTCCAGCACTGCTTGTGTGGAGGGAATATGGAAAATTACAGCTGCAATTATGGTTTCACATTAAATATTCCTCTCTCTAAATCCACCGTGTGAAGCATTAGGCTGTGTTTGAACTGGGGTTGTTAATTGGACCGCAGCACTTTAGGTGCATCATCTGCAGAGCCGTGGCCCCTGTCATTAGCCTCTCATTAGACACGTTAATTTTTTAAGGCTCATAATAATTACCTTTTTTCAGAAGTTCCCCATTTTACAGGGAAGAGAAACCTCTGATCTGCAGGCTGTAATTCTCAATAACCAGGGAAGTGCTGTGAACTCTTTCTCTGTAGACTTGCAAAGTGGAAAATGCAGTGGATGGAGGGTGAGATCCCGCAGGATGTGATTTGGGAGGAGTGTTCAGGATCTCATGCCCTGGAAACCTCAGCTGCAGGGACAGAGAACTTGGGGAATGACATGGAGGTTTTGGAGGGACACAGCAATTCTCGTTAAGATTTGACAAACACAGGTGAGACTTGTGGCCTCAAAAAACACCAAACGGGTTTTTTGGGATGTACAGCTATTTTGGGATCCACAGCCAAGGAGTCAGTTTGCTTTCCATTTTTTGGGGCAGATGTGCCCATCTAACCAAAAGCTCTGTCCCAAGCCATTATCCTTTCTCTGTGCAGGGGTCCTGGCCTGAGCCCTAGGAACAGCAAGCCCTGCATTTCACTGGCATGGGGTTGTCCTGCTGGCAAGAAGAGCGCCCTTCAAAGATGCTGCAATATTTATTTAGTGTATCAAATGGTTCTTCATTACATAAATCAGTAGTTCTGCTGACCTGGGGTGATACAGACATGTGGTTTTTCCCATGACAAAGGTCTGCCATGGCATGTTTGGTGTCACCTCAGCCTCCAGCAGGGACCACAGGGTTTAAGAAGAAAGGAGGACAGACTGTAAGCAGGAGGGAAAATCTCCATGGAGCCATTAGGCAGTGTGTAGCCTTTTAAATTGTTTGTTAAAAGTGCTGCTTGATTTTCTGCGTGTTACATAAGTCATCCTTTTCATTTGTCCCCTCCTGGAATTTTAGTGACCAGCCTTTCATTTCATTAGAATGAGCTCCTTCCATAGCTCTACCTGAATCATTTTTGTTTAAATTAATTTCTTTGTTGTTTCCTAGCAACTCTGGTTTTTTAAGTTCTGAAGAGTTTCTGTTCAACATCTCTTGTAGCCAGTGTTAACTCACTGGTTTATAAATGACGGCGAGGTTTTAACACGATTCTAAAGAGTGCAGAATTCATTTGTGAAGTTAGTTAATAAAATTCTTTTTCTATTCCATCTGGTGCCTGTGTGTGTATATATACACACACTTACCTACAGATCTGTGGGTGCAGCAGTTGTGCCTTGGCAGCCAGGGTGTTTTAAACAGTCGTGAAGGTAACCAGGGTGTTTGGACATCGCTGCACAAGCCCAGAGTAAACCTGGTAGCTTTTTGTTTATTTGAGCTTGGAAGAAGCCCTGAGAGAATTCCATTAAGACTCAGGCAAGTGGGAAGTTCCACTGGAAGCAATGTGGCAGCCCCAGCGTGGCCAGAAAGTGCCTTTGCTCAGGTCTCTGCCTTCTAATGTCTCCTTTTAATAGATTTCCATGTCTGGGAGCCCCTGCCCTCCAGCTCAGCCTGAGGGTACCCCAGAGCCCAGCGTGGGGCACAAGGAGTTCATATTTCCAATAACCAATATTTCCAATAATATTTCAATTAGCCATATGTCCTGGATATGTATTTTTGGGGAACTCTGGTTCTGTTGTTAAGTTGGTGTTTTGGTTTAATTTTTCCCCAAGACTTTCATCCCAGATGTTCCATTTTTCCATGCCTGGGAAGTGAAAGGAGCAGCCTCCAAAGGAGCCCTTTCCCTGTGGCTTGGCAGGACCCAAATTGGCTGGAGTTTGGGGATCCCACAAAGGGACTCCTGAAACTTCTCCTCACATTGCTTTCGCTTCCTTTGGGGTTGTCACGTGGCTGCAGTTCTGCAGAATGGTCTGAAGGGGTTAAACAGCAAAAAATATCCCGGCTCTTCCCAAGGAATCTCCAATGGGGCTTATTCCATAGGCCCTGTTTGTCACCAGAATTACAATGCACGGGGTTTTGCTTAATATTCTGCTTGAAGCTGAAGTCTGCTCACTGAATCAGCCCTTCACAAATGGAATATTTTTTTCACTTCTTGCTGGGTGGGTCCATACACTGAAAAATAGGTCAAGAACAGTAATCTAAATCTACTGCTACTAAATAATTAAAGCTAATGGAATTTGCACAAGATCTGTGAGCTGAAATATTTCCGAAAGTACTGTGGTGTACGTTTTGCTACTGTAAATCAAGATTTTTTATTTATCATTGTGCTAGGTTGAAACATATCTATAAATGTAGCTTAAAAAGATTTTTCTTTTTTTTTTTTTTTGATACAGGGAAAACACTGGCATGTTTGTGTATTGAAATAACTAAAAATATCATAGAAAATTGATAAGATCATGATTCATTCTTTAATGATCAGATTTCAAGTAAATACTTCAGCAGCCTTAAGCAATAAGAGGTTTTATATCTCATTAAATCATAGTGTAAATTGAGCAATAAATTGTTTACTCATATGATTTACTTTGCCTTATATTTTAGGAATTAAGCAAGTCATCTGAGCTACTGTGTAATACCTGTTTGAACAACTATCTGGGATTTCAGTCTCATCTCTTTTAGATTAAAGCAAAGTAGAACTTGCTGGAACTAATTAAACATAAAGACTGAAATGTTTCCTTTACTACACCCCCAATCACATGTGCCCGGGATTTCAGGTGGCAAAAATAGAATATTCTGGATTTTTTCCACGATACAAAGAAATAATATTTAACACTTGTGCATAGGAAGGTGGGTGTCTGAGTGATCCCCACTCGTTCACCCTTTCCCCATGGCAGGGTGAAGCATCTGTGCTCTCTCTAATTAACCAGCAGAACTGCTTACTCCTAATTATAGTTAACTTGCTGATTTGTGTGTTTCACAGCGACAAGTTGTGTCCTTGAAGTGTATAATAATCAAACACACCTCAGAAGTTGATGCCAGCGTTCTGCCCAAACCCTTCACGCCTGGCTGCTTTCCACCTCTCCCCCTTTGAGCTTCATTTGTGGGCAGGAGCAGCTTGGCTTTATGGGGACAGGGGCTGTGAGGATGGAGTGTGAGGTCACGGGGATGAACATCCTCTCAGGCACTACAAACCCATCCCACCCTCTGGAGAGAGGGGATCAACCTGGCTGCCCAGTTTTCACACAATTCCTCTTCAGCCACGCTGCTTTTTCTTTATCATTGAGTCATGCAATGATTTGAGTTGGAAGGGACCTTAAAGACCATTTGTTCCAACTCCACTGCTCTGGGTAGGGACTTTTTCCACTATCCCAGGTTGCTCCAAGCCCAGTCCAACCTGGCCTTGGACACTTCCAGGGATGGGAAGTGTTACATGTTGATGAAAGATAAATACCTTCCTGCACAGTCAGTACGGACAGGGGGTTGTTTGGGGTTCGTTCTGGGTTGGGTTTTTCCTTTTCCTCTCTCTTTGTAAGTTCCTATAAGACAGTGCCTGGAGTCAGACTGTCCAACCCTGCCACCTCAGAGCATAGGACACTTGGCAGTGCCTTATTCCAAGTGGGCAAACAGGGAAGGGAGCACAGAAGGGGAGGATGGCAGGAAAGCCGTAGCATCTCGCTGGAGATAAGGCAGCTCTGAAATAGGTTGTGACAGCCACACTAATGATGTCACCGATGCTGGTACAAGGGGGCTGCTTCTCATTAGGATTTCCCTGCCAGACACTGTGACACTGCCCAGCCAGTGCGTGTCCCCAGCAGAGCATATGGAGAACAATCCCTAGGAAATGTGGTGCACGACAGAACGGTCACCCAGCTTTGGGGTTTGCTTTGTTTCATGAGAGCACCACACTGGTGGAGATGATAAAGGGGTGTAGATCAAGCTCAGCCTTGCTGGACCACTTTAGTAACCCGGGGTCAGAGGGCTCTTGTTGTGACATTTGGAGATAAGCATTTGGGAGGTAAATGAGATGGAGCAGCCTGCAAGGAGATCAGAAGGTCCTTGTGCGGCTTCAGACCTCAAGGAAATTACAAATATGGTCCTTGTAGCCTGCCCATTGATATGTCCTTTGTACTGTACACAGGGTATTAAGATACAGATAAATAATGCAGCTTAGTTGTCAGAAAGATGCATTTGTTGCCCAGCGCTTTAACTTGGAGGATTTATTCTCGGTTTATTTTCCGTGGAGTTATTTTTAATGAGAATGGAAAGGGAGCTAAAAATTATGTGGGTTCAGATTTCATTGTGTAGCTACTTGATCAAAATATAAACTCGCTGTTTATACTCTTGTATAAAGGAAATGCTGTAGTGGCTTTCAGCGATCAGATGTGATTCAGATAATGATACAACATCCTAATTCACAGGCTCTGCTTCAGACACCGAGTTTGTCTGTGAGACAGCCTTTTCCAGCAAACTGCTCTACCCCTGGTAAATCATCCAGAGAGAGAGAGAGAGAGAGAATGCACATATTTAGATGGCACAGAAAAACAGGCTAATAGTGGGATTGTATAGGAGTACTCAAATATTTCAACGTGTTTGTGTTGATAAATTCTGATTTCTTTTAACATTCAGTTGCATGTACCCCTTTGAGCTTGGCCACAGTGGTTTGGTAGCTGTGTGAGGGCTGGAGCTGGATGCTTTTCCTGTTTTGATCACAGCCCAGGCAGTAAAGGCCACCACACTTTAAACAGATAATAAATCATGCCGTGTCCTTGCTGAGCAACACTGCAGATTCCCCCGGGTCTGAACCGAACGTCCTTCTTTCGGTTCAATTTAGTGTGAAGAAGGGAAAATTCTATTTGAAGTTAGTATAATATTCTGAGACAAAGTCTGATGAGGAAATTTTCCAAACTGCCAAAAATAAATCTCCCCAGCAGAGTTGTAGCTGGTGACTCGAGGCATATGTATTCCTGACTTCTGTCTGTTTATTTTTATTTCCCTTTTATTGTGAGCTGTCTAAAGTTTTGATGCTGTTTCGCCAGGGAAGGAATTATAAAAGTAGCCTATAAATTCCTTCTGAGGGGGAGGCAGGAGGAGAGGGCAGAGAAGAAAAAGGTGTTCCTGCATTTTGTGATGACTTGTGCCATTTCTCCACTCGCCTGCCTGGAGTATTTGATGGTGTTTAAAACACTGGAGCCCATTCCTTGCAGTTACTTTGCTTATCTGTTTGCTCTGTGAAGGGAATGGCAGTGGGATGCTCTGTCTCAATTGTTCAGCTGCAACAGATTTCAAGTTATTGTAAAGATTTCAAGTTGTCAAAGCATTTTACCCTGTCCAAGTGTGTGCTCTGATGACCAGCCTGTCCTGGGACTGCCCACACTGGTTGCAGTGGGACAACCCATTGCTTGCCAGTGGAACTGAAGCACTTTTTGCTGCCTTCTGCTCTAGCAGGAAATGTTTTACCACCACCAAAAGCTTCTGTCTGAGTCAAGCACAACACGTTCTCCCATCACGGCACAGATATTGCTTGGTAATGTTCTCATTGCTGGCATGAGTGTTTAGCATCCTGAGTTTGCTAAATGAAGGATATGTGGGAATCAGATCTTGTACTTGTAAGCTTTTCTCCCTGTTTGACAGCTTGACCAGCTGTTTCCTTGCCTTTGGGATGCTCCTTGTATTCCTTTCCTCCCCTGCTTCTCTCCTTCTTTTCTGTTATAAACAACCAACAACATCCCTCATTACTCAAGATGAATAAGAGGTGAAGTCCTGACATAGTTTATACAATGAAATAAAAAGTGTTGCAAATCCTGTCTCTCAAAAGTTTGGATGTGTCAGAGGATGCAGTTAAATAGCAGGATCTTGCCATGCAAACAGGAGCAGGGATTCCATTCCCCTGCCTCTGGATCTGGATTTAGATCCCCTGTATTTCTGCTTTCACTCCTGACATCACTTTCATGGCTGGCACCAAACTAGTCGGTAAATCCAGAGGCAACACCAGGGACAAAAGCCCTAAACCAGTGATTTCTGACCAGCTGAGATTTGTATTTCAAGAAAAGTTGCTTTGCTTGGATGGTATCACTTCTCCTGATTTTATAAGGAGTGCCAGTATCTGGACTGTAAATCTCATTCTCTGTTTGCAATTTCTCTGTGCATTAAAACCTCCCATGCCAGATTTTGGCCTTGAATGTGGATATTTATTTTGCCATCCGTGGTTATTGTTACTTTCTTCAATGTCAGCATCTCCAGGTTACAAAGAAAACATGTTCTAAAACGTGCACAGCCCTCGGGTCCCACAGGAGGCAGGGAGTGGGGAAAAGCTGCTCAACCTGCCAGTTTGCTTTGGGAGAGGTGTAATTTGTAGGTGTTTGTGATATACAAGGACATTATCTAACCTTTTCCTTCCCCAAAACAGGCAGCAGGATATATCAGGAAACATTTAGGTGGCTTGGCTTGGTCTAAAGAACAGAACAGTCAGATCACTGTGAAGAGGGAGCTCAGGAAGCTGCAACATTCTCCTTGATAGGGATCGAGCTGTATTTTAGTGCAATAACCATGTCAGAAGGGAAATTTGGCTGATCATTTGTCTTTGATGGCTTCATTTGCCTTTGGCCCCCTAAGCCATTTCTCAGGGAGTGGGAGAACTCCTGATACTCCAACTCTCTGCATGACTTGTCATTTAAATGACAAAAATCACTTATCTCAAAAGCCTACTTTTCCTTCAGGAAAATCAGATTAAATCCAGGGCTGAGAGTGTTTTGGTGAGTGGTTTAATGTCCAATATGTTGCATGACTGTAGATGTAAAAGTAAATGCATGGGAGAAGAGAATTTCCCAACTCTTTTAAGGTCACCTTTTCCAAAAAGCTCAAGGCTTCAACAGACCGTTTTTATAGGGAGAAAATACTTCAAACCTCCTTAGGAGCTCTTGCAGGAGGTTCATGGAGCTCAGGGACAGTGGCCTGTGTGGAGGTGGGAAGATCCCATGGTTACTGGAGCAGTTGGTGACTGTCCCAGCTGTGGGTTGTGTTCCCAGAGCACTGGAAGCCTCTGGGTTGATGGGAATGTCCAGAGTGTGATAGAATCTCACCTGGGCCTAAAAAATGGGCTTTTAGCACCCCCACATAAAGTCTGGTCCAAGCTGAGCCTTGGAGATCTCCAGCAATGGGAAACTGCCCTTCTTCCCAGAGCAGTGCAGGTTTGTCCCTTTCTAGGTTTATTCCCAGGTGTAAGGGCACTGTGAAGTTGCTGCTTGTGCCTTGCCAGTGGCAAACCCAGGAATCCAGCATCTTGGCTGTGCCTGGATAATGCTGTCCTGTGCAAAGTTACAGCATTTTATTCTTCAGGCCTGCACATAACGAGAATGACGGGAATTTATGAGTGAATTAGACCCAAACCAGCTTAAAAGTGGAGCCACAGAGAATTCAGCATACAACAGATACACCATTTTTGTCCTAAATTATATTGGTTGCTAAGTACAAATATGCTGTAAACCTTTAGAGTGGTTCTGTGGGCAGTATTTTAATGAATTGTACAGCACTAGGTGTGTTGTAGTTTGGTAGAAGAAGTTTTGACTTAGAGAGTAACCAACAAATAATGCTGTCATCTTCAATGTGCACCACTTCTCTGGTGACTGAAGGCAGAGCATTCCTGAGAAAGTAATAATGAATAGAACAGAGATATCTTTTACAAAACAGCAACACTCCTCGTTGAAATGATGGTCCACAGTCATCTTCCTTTAAGCCTGGCTTCCATTTGTGGGAATTTCCTTGGCATGAGTTCAGAGGTGGAGCTGCTGTGGACGCAGATAGAGGCATTTACCTCTAATCGCATTAATGTTTCAGCCGAATTAGGGGACTGAAGGCACCACCACCACAGGCTGGATAATTAATACCCTTTGCAGCAGAGCCAGGTGTATGTCAGTGCTGTTCAAAGTGAGTTCCAGGTATGCTGCTATTTTAATCAAAGCTCCCATGAAATGCGATCAGAATTGAAGCGGCACTTTAGAACCGACAATAACGTCAGGAGAGACCTGACAGCGCCTCGTCCTGGGGAGTTTGCCTGACGAGATGTCTCCTTTCTGTCTTGCAGGACCTGCGCAAACAGGTAGCTCCGCTGCTGAAGAGTTTCCAGGGAGAGGTAAGAGCTCCTGCTGCTTCTCCTGCTGCTTCTGGGGCTGCTCCCCACGAGCCTGGAGTGCTGGCAGGGTTGGGAGCATGGCCGGGTGGGCGCAGGGCAGGGGCTCAGCCCTGGGCGTTGTGCTGTGGCTGCACCTGAAGGGGGACACAGATGGAGAGGGGCTTCTTACAGGAGTGTCAGTGACAGGAAAAGAGGGAATGGCTTCACACTGACAGAGGGTTGGGTTAAATGAGTTATTAGGAAGAAATTCTTCTCTGTGAGGGTGGGCAGGCCCTGGCACAGGCTGGGCAGAGAAGCTGTGGCTGTCCCATCCCTGGAAGTGTCCAAGGCCGGGTTGGAAGGGGCTTGGAACAACCTGGGCTAGTGGAAGGTGTCCCTGCCCATGGCAGGGGTTTGGAATGGGATGATCTTTGCAGTCCCTTCCAACCCATCCTTTCTGTGCTTCTGTCACACACTGGGTTTGTGCTGAACAAGCTGAACTGGCCATGTCACTTTGCTCTCAGCATCCCTGAGCAGCTCCCCATGGCAGTGACCCCAGTGGCACATCCAGCTCCCTGTGCCTCACTGACCTCCCTGCTGGAGCTCCTCATGGATGCAACATATTGTGCTTACACAACACACGAGGGTGCTGCAAGTCATTGTCACTGCACACCTTCTCAGCTGGAAAACACTGGATTCTGGGGGGCTGATGGGAAAGCTCAGGTTGGCAGGTGTTTGTTGGAAGAGCAGCAGAAAGCGTGAGCAGCTCTGGTGCTGGTCCCACTTTGGTTTCTCTTCACAGCACTCTACTGAGCACATGAGCAGGGTGCTCACGAGCTTCAAAACCAACTGTTGTTCTTTTGAAGTATTTCTATAGGCAAGGGCAGCTGGGCCAGTTAGAGAATTCTCCATTTTTGCTGTGGCCAGCACCGGAGTGCTCACTCATGAGAGGCCAGGTGGGAGCTGTGGTACCACTGCTCTGAAAATACTGGGGATGAAATTACAAATCCCATTCCTCCTTATAAAGGTCCTGCCCATGTGGGGTGGTAGATGGAGGATTTAGCTCACACTCTTAGCCATAACAGAGCTCTGCCCCTGAAGTTACCTGTGTTACAGCACAACACTGTTGGCCTCCTCAGCCCATGAGTTGCTGGCTGACTTGACATTGTGGCAGTTCCCACCAGCACGGAGGAACTCAGGAGTGTTTTTAGGGATCTGCCCAGGGAATTAAGAGCACAACTCCCCTTACTGAGTCTTGCATTTCCAATTGCTCGTGCATCCTGCTGCATCTGTATCCCAGCTAGGCAATAAGCCCTCATTTCAAAGCAGTATGGCAGTTTTTATTTTGCAACCCACTTTCCCATGTATTGCTAGAAATAAATAAATAAACAGGACAACTTTGTCCTTGATGTATCCAATAGACATTTGTGAGAACAAAGAATGACTTGTGCGGGTCTGTTTGCCAATGGAAATTTACACTTGGAAATTGCTCCGAGTGGATTGCAGTGCTTTTAGAACCTTTTCACTTCAGTTTCAAGCTCGCAATGCACTGACTGAAAAGTGCATATGAGCTTTCAGCACTGCTTTTCATGAAGGATCAAATAAGAAGCATAAATCCAAATTTGGCTGCAGTGAAGGAGATTCTCCCATCTGATCTCACTAGGGACAGCTCACTCACTGTTACCTGGGTATGGCTCATACACACTCCTCTTTCGGGAGTTTTGCTTCACTGATACAAAAATGGAGTTTATTTTGGTATAAATTCAACCTCCCGAGAGTAAAACTTGTTGGTAGAAATCCCCTGTTAGGTGAACGAAGCACGAATATGTTACAGGATTGTGCTGCTCAGTCTCTGAGCCCCTGATTCCAGTCTCCCTAATCTAGACAGGGTTTTAGAAACCTAAAAAACCTGAACTAATTATGATTGACTACCTAAATGGACAACATTAAACTGTGAATTGTGGTATTTGATTATAGATGTAATTACTGTATGTTGTTTTGGAGACAAATCAAAATACCAAGGATATTAGCCTGTTCTGTTGAGTTCTATTTGATTTTCCAGGATATAGATCTGGTTTCTGTTTGTTGGTAAGGCTGACTTTCTAAAAGAGCAGGACATGAATGCTCCAGGTATGTAAGGAACAAGCTGTATGAGACAAATAAGCTTTTTGGCATTTGAAATCCCCTGGAGATGCTTCAATAACCATTTCCTGAGATGGCTCAGTGACCACCCACCCCAGCAGCCCCCTGGGATTGCTCTGCTCTGTGTGCTACCTCTTAGGTGCTATTTAATAGCCAGGGAGGAGCTGGCAGAGGGACCCTTTGGTCACCCAGGACCTGTGGGATGTGAGCAGGGTGAGCAAGGGGGAGGAGGGCAAGAGATTCCCTGCTTTTCCTACACTGGTGTCACTTTTCAGCCCCAGCTTTGTCCCTGGAATTGTTTAAGGCCAGGTTGGATGGGGCTCTGAGTAACCTGGGCTTAGTGGAAAGTGTCCCAGCTCATGGCAGGGCACAAAGTTTTCTTTTTGCCCCCTCTTTTGGTGCCTTAGTTTCCCACCAGGGTGGTTCAGAGCAGCAGCTGAGGGCAGGGGAGAGGCCAGGAGAGCAAATGTGTCAGCTCAGGCTTCCTTAACCTGCCCTTGAAGTGAACCTTGGCGAGCCTGGCGTGACTTGGAGGGAGGTGAAGTTAAGCTCAGGTATTTCTGAATCCTCCTGAGTGTGATTTATGGGAGCTGCTGCTAAACCTGGGGCCAGTTGGCTTTTTTTAAATAAATCCACAGGTCACTGAAGCCAGTTTTTCTTTTCTTTGAGCATGGAATATTGATACTTCCCACTCCTATTTTCCCTCTTTATAATATGATTTGTAAATAAACCCCCAATACAGAACATTCTGTATTCCTTAATTATTTACCTCATTCATTCAGATAAAAACTGTTCCAGTTATCAAATATCCAGTTGCCATTAGTAGCTGGAAATAACTTTCTTTGTATAGATCTCAGTGCGTTAACTAACTGGATTTTTTATGATAAAAGTTAAAACAAAAGCATTATGAAATGAAATTTAGCATACGACAAGTATTAAAATGCATTCCTAGTTCAGCATGAGCCCCTATTAATTCATCACTGGAGAGTAGTTTTATTATAGTACTTTTTCCTTATTTAGGATTTTAATGGAAATCTGAATGCAGTTTTCTGATTGAACAGAATGCTGTGTCTGATTCAAAGCTGAGGGTATTGTTCTTTTGGATTTTGTGAGTAACTCTTCTGGTTTTCCTGAAAGATTTAAGGCCTTGATGGCGTAAAAAGGCTATTGTGAGAAGACAGTTAAAGTCATTAGATTAAGAGTTGTAAAATTCCTGTCATTTCTATCTTCAGTCTACGTGGTTTTTCCTTTTTCTTGCCATTAAAGTGAGGATGCAACTTATTAAGGGTTTGCTCACCCTATGCTGGGCTAAATACAGGACAGAATCAGAAGAGGTTAAAGAGCTTTATCATTCAATCATGAAATGATTATATATCATTTGCAAGGCACTCCTGCAAAGCAGCCATCTGAATAAGCTGTGTTTTGGGTAGGTCACTGTGCTTTACCAGGGCTACATCACTGCATGGCTATTTGTACTTGAAATCTGAAGAAAGAGAGCAAAAAGAAGTGATGTTCTTGGGCTACGTTATTTTAAAGAGCCGAAGTTGTGGTATGGAAATCTAATGTTGGAATCTGTATTTGTGAAGTCATCAGACAGATATTTTAAGGCTGGGAAAGGATTTCCTGAGGTCATTACCATTCTTTTCATGTGGCATAAGAGCACTGTCCAACAGTAATGCAGTAATCCCTCATTTGGAGAACCCTTTAAGGCACAGACTCCGAAGCAACGTCCTGGACTGGATTGCTGTGAAAGCCATTTCTCATATTCTTCTCAGAGAGCAAGTACTTCTAAGGGTATTGCCCTTCTGATGAGACCACTCTGGCTCCCCACTTAGCTGAATTGCTCTTTAAACTATTAATTTGGTCAGTAGAGTAATTTAATAATTTTCCATATGCAGACAACAGAAGCTGAAAATCAGTTTGATGTGCTGAAACTACTAATCATGCCTTTGAAGGAGTTCTCTAATAATGTGTGTGCCTAAACCACTGCAGACCTCCGTTCCTTCTGCATTTTGAAGGAGTACTCCTGAGCTGATACTCATATTTTTTTAATCTTTTTTTTTTCTTTTACCCCCTTTAATTTCCTTATGTTAAATTTCCAAACCTAATTAATACAATTTCTTTCCTGTAGGTTCACTCCATGATGGCTCAATTAGAGTAGCAGTAGAACTGTGGTTCAATATTCAGGCCAGCTTCATAATTGAAAACACATTTTCTTCTCAAAAGCTGCAGCTGGTTTGGTTCTGCTCATGCAGAAAAGGATATAACCTTGCATAACATAGGAAATGAACGGTTGAGAGAGAAGCCAAATTCAATTTCAGTCAGATATTTTGAGGATAAGTCCATGATCTATGGAAGCAAGGGAATGAAAAGTGTGTGTATGTGGAAAGCAGCATGTTCAGCACTCTATTAATCACGGCCAGCCTGGGTGCTGTTGTGTGCCTTGCGTTAGCACTGATGCTCGTACAGAGGCTGGAGAGCAGCCAAGCACTCCAGAAGTTAACCTCTTAAAGACCCTGAGCTGCTTTCTGTTGAATAAATGTAATTTTGTGGTCAGAAATAAATGCTTGTGATGTAGCAGGAGCTTTGAAAACAACGGCGTGGCAAAGCTATTACAAATTGCTCTGTGTTGGGGAAGTCAACAGCATACATCAAAATGCAGCGCTGTGTTTGGGCCCAGAGCTTCCCTGCCCAGCACTGGAAGCCCCATTAAAACACTCCCTGCACCAAAATGGGGGAAAGTGAATATTTTTGGCACTTAATTCTCTTTTAATGGCCACTCCACATCTCAGTTCTTGTTCCCTGGTGCTGTTGGGGAGGGGAGGGGTCACGGCCTCCTCCTGGAGTAGCTGCAGCTCCACAGCCATCCATGGCTTTGTTTACAGAAGTGTGCAAATGGTCATTTATTTATTTTTGGCTGGCTTGATTGCAGTTTGAACAACATCTTTCCTGAGGAAGGTGATTTCAAAACACTCCACGTGGGTGCCCTCTCTGTGCTGAGCATGTGGGACGGCTGCTCAGGGGTGAAAGCATCCCTGAAGGGAGACACCAAACTCCAGGTGATGGACAGAATGTGGACACTCAAAGACAGAGCTCTCCTGTATGACCCTTCTCCTTCCCTGGGACAGTTCTCAGCCATGGGGGTACCAGGCAAAGCCCCAAACCCAACACACCCCACCAGCAGAAAGCGACAGGCACCGTGCACCTTCCAAAGCTCGGGCAGGTTCCTCTCCATGCCATGCCTGGCGCAGGCAAGTTGTACCCAGACAGCAGGTACTGCCAGGGTGACTCGGGGAGGCTCAGCCCAAATCCTGTGATTTTTACATAAGTGACAAAGTGCTGAGTTCCTGTTGGCAGCTGGTGGGCTGTCGGTGCCGGGCCCGCCGTGCCGGGAAACTGTTTCTGCAGGATTCCCACAGGCGGCACCGGGTCAGTTCACAGGGTCAGGAGCATCTTCTCATCCCGGTGAAAAAAAGAGAGCTTGAAGTGTGCTGGAAGGAATGGGGATAGCAGGGCTGGGCTGGGTGAGGTGTTCTGCTGAGTGGTGTTATAATCCAGTCCCTGCACCTCCAAATACAGAATTATCTCTGTATTTCTTACAGAGTTACTGTGAAGTTCTACACAAATCAGTGCCTGCTCTTGATTTGTCATAAAAGAGAAGCAAGAGGGTGAGCTCAGTATGAAATACCAGCAAAAGGTTGAATTTTGGTATTTATGTGCAGGTGGATTTTGCACAGAGCAGTTAATGAGCTCCTTCTTGCATGGATTCC
This sequence comes from Anabacerthia variegaticeps, assembly GCA_035583185.1. Classification (NCBI taxonomy): domain Eukaryota; kingdom Metazoa; phylum Chordata; class Aves; order Passeriformes; family Furnariidae; genus Anabacerthia; species Anabacerthia variegaticeps. The sequence goes on along the minus strand of JAWWEW010000048.1, from coordinate 7,026,086 downwards.
TCTGACCTAATTTTTTAAAACACCTAAACAAAAGTTTGGATCATCCATAGGGGAGAGAAGTGATTGTAGGTTCCAGGTCAGTGCTCAGAGGCAGGAGGAGAGGTAGATGGGCAGGTGAGAGCACCCACTCACCTTATGTGAAGCTCTTTGTGCCCCTGGGAAGCTGGAGGAGATGTGGGATAGCCAAGGCTGCTCTGCCTTCCCTCTCTGCTCTCTGCCCTCCCTCCCTGTCCCTCTTTGCCACACCCAGTGTGGCTGGACTGGCCATGGCAGATGTTCCCCATCCTTGTGCTCCTGCAGAACCATGAGGATCAGACATGGCAAGCTCTGACGTCTCCCTGTTCACTGACAGAGCAAATGATTTGCTGGTCTATTCACTGCAAAGATGTTCTTCCAATCTGGAGGGAAGGATGTGTCTCCTGTTTGGAAGTCATCTCTTTGTTTTAGCTTTTTAGCATTCAGAAAGTTCTCAACTGGCCTGTGCTGTCTCAGGAGATAGCCTGGGAGGCAAAGTGTGGAATTACAAGGGTAAATAATTATTCATGTGCATGAGGTGCCCCAGCCAAATTGGGGCACCCCAAATCTGGTTTCTCAGAGTTCTTACAGCCCTTTAAGCCCAACATGATTTGACTAATTGCTAGCACCCACATTACTGATTACTGATTGGAGTCAAACTTTGTAAATCCACCCTATCTCTGCAGCATTCCTGCTGCTTGTCTGTGGATCCAGGTGTCCCTGGACTTAGTGATCTGTGACACCAGAAAACACTGGGAGGATTTAAATAATGTGTCAGAGGAGCTGGGATGCTGCCATTAGCTTGGTGTTCAGCCATATCCTTTGTCCTTCAGGGGCAGCTCTCAACTTCCACAAAACCAAGTCCTTGTTTCCAGGACCAGACTGTCCTTAGTTTGTTTAAATTCAGCATGAAAGTTACCACAGTTTCAGGAAAATTCTAGCACGTCATTACATCAAAGTGTGTTGTATTAGCTAATGTGGATATTTAATATGCCAATCCAGTTTCATACTATAAAGACTGATCAGTAAAAAGGGAATTGTGTAGCATTTGGCACTTTGATGGCTTTTGCCATCCCCATTTGTCACTCTGATCTCAAGCCATGCCCGCTCCCTGTGGGTGCAGGACCCTCTCCGCTGGGTGTCCTTGCCCTGGCCCTGAGTGTCCACCTCCTCCCTCGTGCTGAGCCCAGCAAATGCACGGGATGAGTCAGTCCAGCATGCTGGCATGATGGAAAATAAATTCCTCTCCTTCCTTGCTTAGTTTTTCATCGAGTCACTGAGCTGAATCATGCAAGAGCAGCGGCGGGGCTGGAGCTGACGCAAGGGAAGCGGCCGCCGGTGGCCCGAGGCGGGAGGAGGGATGTGGGCTGCTCTGCTCCCCATGGATGGGCTGGGAGCTGGGACACAGCAGGAGCTCAGAAACCCCAAATGCAGAGAGGGGCGAGGAGGGAGGCACTGGGAGGGTTACCCAGGGCTCCAGGGGAGGCCCAGCAGGGACAGCAGTGCCAAGGCACGGTGGCAAATGGCACGCGGGATTTGGGGCTGTCGCTCTGCTCCCGATATCTGGAGGCACATGTTGGGCTGGGCTGTTTTACTGGGAAGGAAGATCAAAGCCTGGGAAAGCAACAAGAAGCTGTCCTGTGAGAAGGAGGGAGCAGAGCTTTCCTCGGGGGATGGCAGCGTTGTTTGTCTGGGAAAGTCGGGATTTATCTGGGCATGAAAGGAGGGGAAGGTTTTAAGGGTTCAAGGTTGCAGCTGTTTTGCAGGGAAGAGAAGCAGAATGGAAAAGTTGAGGGATCTGAGTCCTTCTCAAAGCTCTCTCCTTAACCTGAGGTTAAACCAACAAGTTGGTGAGGCAGGGATGCTCCTCCCAGGCTTTTCCCTGGTATCATACCTGTGTCCCGGCCCAGGCAGCCTGGTGAAACAGATTGGGATTGGATCCACTGTGAAGTCCTTAATTCTGTTTGAGAATTTATAGCCCAGCTACAATCCACACCATATGCTTTAAGCAGATGCACAGAAATAATTCCTTTTTAATTTTGCTTCAAAACTCTTTTAATTGCAACAAAGCTAAAAAATAGTATTTTTAACTTTTGTCAGTGGCAGAATAAAGTAACTGGGATGGTGAACTATGTATTTGTGTTAATTAATAAAGTGATAACATTATATATTTATTAATATATAGATATATCTTGGCATTAAGAAATGGCAATCAAGCCAAGTGGGTGCTTCCTAATGCACACACAGAGGGTTGCAGAGCTGTGGTGCTGCACCACCTTAGCAGCTGATGGACAGTTTTATATGAAAGAGCAGCCAAGCTCAGTTGGAAAGGCTTCAAGGCAAGACTGGTGCCATTGCACAGCATTAATAATCTTGCTGTAGCCACCACTTGAGTCCAAGGCAGCTATTCAAGAATATAGCAGTGCTTAAAAGAATGGTGCGTTAATGAGTTGTTATTGTGCTTTTTCCTTTTGTTTAATATGTCTCTTCCAGTTCTTAATGGCATTTTGGTAACTTGAAGGAATTGAAGACAAATGGAAAAACTTCGTGATGCAAAACAATATGAGAGAAGATGTGTAAGGGAAGGGGGGATGAGTGTCTCCTTAAGGCATCTATTTATTAAAAATGAAGTAAAATAACTTCTCTTTTAAGGCATTAATTTCTGTGTGCAGGACAGTAAAAGACAGATCTCTCATGTTAAGGTGGTTAATGAGGGTGGGGATTACAACTGAAGAGCAATGAGGACAGGTAGGAGAGTTGGGACTGCAAAGTTCATCGTTGCGTTTGTGGCTCTTCAGTTAATGGTACTGTGAGGAAATCCCTGATGTTTCAGTAGTGCCAGACAGTCAGCACTGGGAGTCCCTTCCAAAGGAGCTGTCTTTGGGATTCCGAGCTCAGCATCCCAATCATTCAGCTCTGTTGAGTGATCCAGGTGGATCCAAGAGGAGCACCAAATGGGTTAATGTGCTGATATCCCCGAGTTCAGAGAATTTAGGTGTCAGTGCAGGATGTGCTGGCATCTGGCAGAGAGCTTTATCATCCTTTGTCTGCTTTAAATTCAGGCCTTTAGTTGTGTAGCCTTTGGTCTGACTGCAGAGGTGATACCACGTACAGCCTAGAGCATCCCTCCCCTGCAAACCTGCACCCAGGAGATTTGGGGGGCAGCAGACACCAGGCTTGCATTAATGCTGAAATTTCTGAGGGCATGAAGTGTGACAGATTCCAAATTACAGCCACAGACTTTACCTTTGCCTGTCTGAACTTGGCTGGACACAGCTGAAAGAGGCAACGTTCAGGTAACACTACACTCAGCACCTTCCCTGACACAGGTGCCAGATTTGTGGTGCTTGTGGTAAATGTGGAGATGAATCCAGGATGATATTTTGATTTTAGCCAGGTGTGGTTGGTATTAGACTGGCACCAAGTGTTCCTGAGCCTGGCTGTCTGTGCTTCCAGGAGAACATGCCAGCAGTGTGGGTCACTGTGGCAGCGAGGAGTGGGAGCAGGCCATGGAGATCTTCAGGGACAGCTTAGAAGGAGATGATTCTGCAGGGGCAGGATGTCACTGAGCCCCCGGGGTGACCTTGGCACCCTGAGCAGCAGCTCCTGAGAGCACCTGAGCTGCCCAAAAGGGGGAAAAGGGAGGAGCAGGTCCCCCCATGTAGCCCTGGAATGGGTGAGGGATGAGTGAGACGAGCAGGGAGGATTGGGGGTGTCTGAGCTCCGCTCTCGCACTGCAGCACCAGTGGGATTAGCAAGACAAATAGGATGCCAAAACTTAAAAGTGAACATATGTTTCTGGGGGTGGTGGGGAACACCGAGGTCACTGTTGTTTCTTTCTGCTCAGAGAAGACATAATGGGGCCTGGTTTAGATAAATTAAGATTGGGAGCTGAGCTCGTGTCAAGACAACGCAAGTGTAATTATAAGTTGACTTCTTTCAGGGTCCCTGAAGTTTTCAGAGTCAAATAAAAATGTTCAGCAAGAGTTTTATAATGTAGTTCAACTGTTTAATGTGAGCTGATTGCAGCTCAGCCTTGTTGGCTCCTGAACCAATCTTACTTTAATTTGAAAATTTTTCTGTGAACTTCCAAATGCTTCCTTGTAGTTTCAGTGCTCTGTTTCCCCTCTTTCTGGATTTAATTTATATTTTTCTGGTTTTAATGTATTTTTCATCCCATATTTCCTTATTTCCTTACACACGTGGGTGCTGGCATGCTTAATTATTTTTTTATTCCAGTTAAAGTTGTCAGGGTGCTTTTTCTGAATTTTATTTTAAGGTATAAAATAGAGGCAATTCTCATTTCTAGGAGAAAACTTCAAACCAGACAGGTTGATTTTTTTTTTTTTTAACAACTAAAACATAAAACCATATTTCTGCCTGGGGGGATTGTTTTGAATTTGGGGGGGGGGGGGGGAGGTGTAAAAGACAGGTGTGTTATAAACT
>JAWWEW010000048.1:6966488-7021615 GCA_035583185.1 Anabacerthia variegaticeps | reverse complement strand
CCCGGGGTAAACTACCTGTGATTTATAAACTGCTTCCTTGGGAAAGCCTCTGATCTCCTTGGAAGGCGTTGTTTCAATTCTGGTTTATATTTCCATCACTCTTTAACTGGTAAGGAGTGAATAAACCACACCTTTTACAATACTTAGGGAGGCTATAAGTGCAAATGCTCTTTATTAAAATGTGGAAAAACTGTGATAGAAAAACAAATCCATCCTGTTATTTCTCCAAAATGGAAGCATTTTAAATGCTTTGGCTTTCACAAGAGGGGCAAACGAATTTTTCAAGATACGGTACCGAATCGGTGCTGTAACGCTAATTGTATTTAATCACAGTAATTGAAATTTGGCTGCTCTCTGCTGAGCAGCAGCGAGGGAAAACTCTCTGTGGGCACGTTAGGAGTGCACAAGTGGAACCTGTGCTGTGCCTTGGCCTCCAGAGCCTGTCCCTGCATGGCCACGGAGCAGCCCCACGGATGGTGCCCCGTCCTCGGTGCCCGACACTGCCCATATCGGTTCCCACAGCCCGGGGCCTCCCTGCCTTGGGCACTTGGGGCCATGGTCTCGTTTCAAATAAGCTTTGTGTGAAAACGTTCCCCCTGAATTACTTATGTTCTCGTTCCCTAATGAGCATCAGTCCATCTGTGATTGCTTGAGCTCAGATTAATAAATGGGTTATTCACAACCATCAATCCCTTGCTCTCCCGCACGTCGTGTGCCCTGAGAGATTCCAGTGCCTTTCCATAGCCCTTTCCTGGGGAACTCTGGCAGATAAACATGGCCAGCACTTCTTGAGAATTTATATTTGCTCTCCACATCCCCCCCATTTCAACCTCTGATGCCCCTTTATCACCTTTCCAATACCTTTCTCTTTTTTTTCTGATTGAGAAGCTGCAAACAGGTCAGGTTTCAGTTATGCTGCACCTCCACCAGTCCCCATAAATGGAGCCAGATTTTGGGGGGATGTCAGTGAAATAGGAGCTTGGTTTATTCCCCTAAATACAGCCTTGTATTGTGTACCAGAACCTGTCTCCTTCCAAGCTCTCCGTGTATCTCCCAAGATTTCCCTGCTGCTGCCACATGCTGTGTGGACACTGTCCGTGTCCTTCTTTCCCTCCTTGACCCTTCCCAGTCTTCTCTTGGTTGTGCCATGTGCTCCTGTGTGATTTCCACAATTATCCTTTGGTTTTCTGGCCTCAATCCTGCCCGAAATGGTCTCTAAAAATCACTCACGAGCCACAGGGCTGATCCGTGCCCATCGTGTCCCATGCTCTGCTACAGTCATTGCAGGATTCCCCCCCTCCCTTCCCGAGTCCTTCCCTGCTCTTCACAGAGTCATTTTAATATAAAGTCAACAGAAGTGGCACCAAATGTGCCCCCACAGCACCCTCCTGCTTATCCCTCCTCCTCCCTGTGCTGCTTCCTGTCCGTGGCACCCTCTGCTTCCCCCAAGCATTGGCAAAGCCCCACCACAGGTTGCTCACACACCTTCTGGTGCTGCAGATCTCCCTCCTGCACAAGAAAATAGCAGATACTTTCCTGAAGTACAGAGAGAGTAAACTCTGGGCATTGTTCCTGCCTTATCTACCGAATCAATAGTGTGGAGAAAGAATTCAAGGACGTTTTTCAGACAGGACTTTCCTTTTTTAGGCCGTGGTGACGTACACACCTTTAAATGGTTCCATAATATTAACTGCTCTTTAAAGACACAGAAGAATTGATATCAGGCCTTTGTATCCGTAGTTCTTCAGATCCTTCCTTGTCTATTATTAAAATACGGGAATGATAATCTCCATGCTTTTGGTTTCCTGATTTGGGTGAGCTGCTGCTGAGCTGTGTCAGGCTTTCCTGTTTCCCTTTCTGTCTCTCTGCTTTGGAGTATTAACTCAATAGATCTGGTCTTCAGTCAGTTTGGTTGCTTATTGTCAATATTTAGTAATAGTAAATCCTCCATTTTCCAATACAACAGGAAAATAAATGTTTACAGAAAAGAGTTACTGTGGAAGAAGTGTTTTATTCTCAGAGCTGTTAAGCTGCCTTTCCCTGTAAAATGGAGTTTCAGATGAAACTACAGATGTAGGGGGAAATAATAAAGTAATAAAAATAAATTCTTAGATGAGCATGGTGTGTGTTACAGAACAGACAGAGAAGCTGGTCAGAGGAGCCTGGCATGGGCTCATGAGTGCAGACAGTGCAGGCTCCATGGGTCTGTGCCTGAGCTGCATTAGAAAACTTCTTTGCATGTAGAAGACTTACAGTTATTTAGTGTTAAGTATCACAGGGTGCCCAACAAGTTCATCTTTTCATCCCCTCACAGGCTGAGTGGAAATAATAGAAAAATAGATTCCCCACAAGAAAGGCAGAAAGGGACATGAGAAGTGGCCATGGTTCCATTTGCTGTGTTAGATCTCAGTGAGTGGTAAAGAAAAACAGTTGTTGAGGAGAGAGCCTGGCAAATACCAGGCTTTTTATAAAGATTTGAAGTAAAGAATCACAATGGGCAGGAGTGTTTATAAAATACTGATGCTTGCTATTGTGCTGGAAAATGGACTTTGAATTACATTCAGTACAAATGTAGCAGGAATAATCTTGTGAGGCTGCTTCTCTGGGGGAGCTGTACACAGGAGACTCAGGGTCCCTTTTTGTGTATTAACTAGTTCTACATGAAATCTGCTAATTTATATTTATAGCTCAGAGTGTAAGAGCTCTATTGAAACAAGTCTTAAAGCCTCTTTTCTCATCGCCCCCTTAGATTGACGCATTGGGTAAACGAAGCAAAGAAGCAGAGGCAGCCTTCTTGAATGTTTATAAGAGATTAATTGATGTTCCAGGTAAGCAAATTATTTCCTTATTCTGAAAAACTGCTGTTTGTGTGGATGCTGTTGGGCACTTTTTCTACCTCTGCTAAGGTAAATATGAGCAATGGTTTTATTCTGGAACTGATAGGCTCCAGTATTGTTTCTAATGGAGAGAACTGTAACTCAGGCACATCTCATGACTCCTCGTTGCAGTTGCATGTTAATGTTTGTATGAATCAATTTATATCAGTACAGTACTGTGTGATCCTCAGTAATTTGTTTATTGGAGGGTTCAGGCATTCTTAACAAAACAGATACATCTCAAAGCTTCATCGAGACATGGCAATATTTGCACTCTGAAAGGATAAAGAAAATTTTTCATGCCTTCTAAAAAAACTAAAGAAAAAGCCGTACTGAAAAGTAAATCCCTCCCAAATTTCAGTCCTATGCAGGGTAAGTGTGATCATAAATTTTATTTGAAGGCCTTTATTATATGTGGTTTCAACTTTCCTTTGTTTGGCATCTGAAGTTTCTTTGTTTGGCTTTTGGTTTCAGTCCGTTGCTTTTTACATTTTGGGAGTTGATTTTTCTGTTTCCCCCAGTGGTTGGTGAATACTGTCTGAGCAGATTCCTCTTTTTCCAGCTGTACCCACAGCTGAGAGGGGTGAGGAGCCCGAGTCTCCTGTGCCACATCCTGGCCTGGCTGTTGGCACATGGCAGTGTGTGTGTCATTTTACACGTTTATAAAACACTGCCATTGTACACAGTATTGAAAACACTTACCTTGAGAGAGGTTTTGAGGCATAGTTAATACTTTTAAGGGCTTATAAGGGCTTTTAAGGCCTCGTTGCAAAGTGCACCCTGGTCTTTACTGGCTTTACCTTTTAAGGAGCTCATTTCACACATGCTTCGAAAAAAAATTAATTTTTTAATGTTTTGGTTTATAGATTGACTGGTTAAAAGGTCAGTGTTTTCAGATTCTCAATCTGAGCTAAAATATGTGTGTCTTCATGCTTCCACATCCATAGTGGAGCAGCACCCTGTGTAGAGATGCAGGGACTCACCTTACCCTTCCTAGACCTCAGCTGCCCTGGAAATGTTGTTTTTCAGGTTAATCAGCCACGGGCTGTGAGTTTTCCTTTACCTGTTTCCTGCCCAGAGTCTCAGTAACATTCCACTGAACACAGAACAGCTCCCTTGCCCACCTGCTCACAGTGGATAACTCGGAGAGGGTCTCACTGTCACCTGCAGGGTGTGGGCAGTTTGCCTGGCACGGGCAGTGTGGGCTCAGGATGGGAACCCCTCCCTGGAAACACACCCAGCATACCCAGCCTGTGAGTCCAGAATTCAGTGCTGGGGAGACACCTCAGCCCTTCCCTCTCGGTGCTGACACAGGGGCTGTTTCCTGCCATCATTTGGGAGCTGAGTGGGTTTGATTTCGAGCAGTTCTGTTTCTTTTCACGGCTGAGCAGTCGTGTCAGGCAGGGGCTGTGTGGGATCCTTGCTGTGCTCTTGGGCACGGGCTGCTTGGGGAAGCCTGGCACCATCACAGTGCTGGGATTGGAGCAGCAGGGCAGACTGGAGCTCTGCGGAGAAGGAGGGATATGTGTCCCACCCATCTCTGGGATCTGAGTGATGAGGGACTTTGTCAGTCGTTCCTCACAGGAGAAAGGATTTTCTCTTTTCCTTCATTTGCAGGAGACAGATTTACAGCCCTGTGTGTGCCTTGTGTTACATGCCACAGAAATATTTCTTTGATATTCTTAAGACATATAAAAACTGCAGCCTGTCTGAGCTGTGAGTGCAGTGGAGTCCGTGGAATATCTCCAGGTTTTAGTCCCATGCTCCATCTGCAGGGCCTGAGAGGCACATGGGCAGTGCACATTCCAGGTTCTCCAGGAGAAGCCCAGCCAGTGTCCTGGGGCTGTGTGCAGGCATAACAAATACTCACTGTTTACAGCACCTTCTGGAAGGAGAAGGAGAAGGAAAGCAGCCATTAGGGATGTGTGGCACTGGTCTTTGTCACGGCGTGGTGAGGCTGAGTTAGGCACGTGCAGCTCAGGAATTGATTCATCGTGCTGCTCTTCTTCATTTCCTTCTCATCACATGCAGCCTGTCACATTGGGTGGTATCCATGGAGGGTTGGGTGGTATCCATGGAGGGATGGGTAATATCCATGGAGGGTTGGGTAGGTATCCATAGAGGGATGGGTAGGTGTCCATGGAGGATTGAATGGTATCCATAGAGGGTTGGGTAATATCCATGGTGGGCTGGGTGGTATCCATGGAGGGATGGGTAATATCCATGGAGAGTTGGGTAGGTATCCATGGAGGATTGGGTGGTATCCATGGAGGATTGGGTGGTATCCATGGAGGATTGGTTAGGTATCCATGGAGGGATGGGTAGGTATCTATGGAGGATTGGGTAGTATTCATAGAGGGTTGGGTAATATCCATGGAGGGTTTAGTAGGTATCCATGGAGGGATGGGTAGGTCTCCATGGAGGATTGGGTGGTGTCCATGGAGGGTTGCATGGTGTCCATGGAGGATCGGGTGGTATCCATGGAGGATCGGGTGGTATCCATGGAGGATCGGGTGGTATCCATGGAGGGGTGGGTAGGTATCCATGGAGGGGTGGGTAGGTATCCATGGAGGATTGGGTGGTATCCATGGAGGGGTGGGTAGTTATCCATGGAGGATTGGGTAGGTATCCATGGAGGGCTTTCCTTTTCAAAGACCCATCAGTATTCATTTATCACAAGTGTTGTTTTGCCTCCGTGTGGCTTTGCATATCTTTTGACCTGTTCATCTGGTATTTCAAATATTTAGGTATCCTTTTAGCTCTGCAGTCCTGCTCTGTTTTCTTTTGGTGTGAGAAGGGAGCTGTGATGTTTGGAGAAAGCTATGACTGGAATGCTGCAGAGTGGTTATTTAGCATTAAGCATCTCTGTTACATGACAAGGGTGCAATTTTATCAGACTTTCAATATCCTTTATAGGACCATATAATAATTGCAGCTGAAGTCTAATTCCCAGCAGCCAATTTTATGGTTCTTGAGGAAAGCGTGTATTTCTCTCCTCAGTAATAATGTGCACACTTTATATAATTAAAAAGGCCTTCTATTTTAATTTTACTATAAAATGATCTGTATTGAAACTCCAGCCACGGTGCTTTATGGATTCAGCTAAGTTTAATGATTTTCTTTCCTGACTTGACCAGAGTTTTCACTCAGGCTCACCAGTAAGGAATTTGTGGGAAGGGTGGTATTTTACTTGTAAATTTTCCTAGATACATCAGGGGTTTTCTCTTTAAAAGATAAACCAGACTTTTTATATATCTCTCTCCAGCTTTATGGTGATGTTAAAACAGCATTATCATTGCTTTGTGCTGCAAAATTTATCCTTCCTGAAGGAAAGTACATGTCAAGGAAAACATTTTGGTTTATGTACATTTATACAGCTGTAATTCTCACTCAGATCATTCTGTCTTGCTTGAGACTGAACATTTTTAATTAATGGAATTAATTTTCTCATTTAATTGCCTTATTTTCAGTATGCAGTAGAGAGCTAGAGAAAAGGCACATGAATTGCACTAATCAACAAGGTTGTCACAACTTACCTTTAAAAATAATGTGAATATATTTATTTTGCAGTCAGATCTGTATTTTGAGGAAGCTTCCTTCCATCTGCTCAGGACTCCTTTGTCTTTATTTTTATAAAATAACTGTATTAGGTTAGCATCCTTGGTTTTTAGGGTCTCAATCTTGCAAACCCTTAAAGGAGAAATCTGTTTTGTATTTGGAGGAGCGATGTTGCCTTGCAGAGAGAGCATATTCAAAATTCAGCTTTTTTCCTAAAACTTTAGAGGGAAAATAGAAAGCATTAAAAATATTAAATATTTTTATTTTGAAAAGTTTTGGAGGGGCTGTGCAGCCTTTGAGGGCTGAGCCATAAATGGCTTTCCTTTCAGCTTAATGGGAGTTTTCTCATCAAGAAACTAAACAACTCTGAGGGTGTAAAAGGGGATGTGCTTGTGGTTTTATTGGAGATTCTTCCCAGGTCTCTGTTGGGATCCCATTTGGTGCAGTATAATGTGTGATGTGTTTTTTAGCTCAGAGGACCCGCTATCTCGGTAAAGTGTAACATAAGAGAGGGTAAAATTAAGATTTTTATTTTTTTTTAATGTGCCCCATCCAAACAATTAAAAGCACTAAAAGTGAAAGATGGCTGAAGTGGAAATTTTATCTTTCCCTTCCTCCTTGCACACCCTGCCATGGGGGCTGTGTCTCCCTAAGGAAGGAGGAGCAGGCTCATTCCAAAGGAGTTTTCCACACACCCATCACCACCCGTGGTATTTTTGTTTCCACACAATCCCAGTTCAACCTTTCAAATTCCAACTGCCCTGCTCCAAAGAATGATTTAGCTGAGGAAACACGAAGTTCTTCTCAAATAAGTGATCAGCAAAGCGCAAAATAAGTGTGAGGGAATTACTTCTAAAGGCTGAAATGAAAATTTGTTTCTCACCCCTCTCCCGTGCTGGGATTTGCAGTGTTTTCTGCTATCATGGGATTATTTACAATTTAGAGCACTCTCCAGACTTGCATTGCTATTTGGGCTCTGAGAAAATTCCATTTAAAGTGTATTTGATCAGTGTTCTGAGGTTAAAGGTGATACAAGAGAGCAACAGGTTTGATTTTGGGGGGGGTTTTCCCTTAGAAAAATTATCTGCTGCTTATTGTGGGGTGGATAAATGTGTGTGAAGTTGTTGTGCTTATATCCTTTCTGTGATGTGTTTGGATTTTTTGGTAAAGTGTAATGTTAAGCAGAAGGGTTAATGCCAGCCCTGATAGCAGAAAGGCAGTGTAATGCAGATTTTTACATACCCAGATGACTTGTAATGTGCTTAAATTTAGAGAGGGATGGTTGAATGCAAATTTAGGGGAGACATAAAGAGGGGAGAAGGAAAAAAGATTGTATTTAAGCACATTCTGCAGTAGAATAATAAAAAGATAGTTTGAAAAAGTTAGTACTTAGAGCCCTGTCGTCTGGGATAATGGTTGAGTGGCAAAACTGTCTAAAGAGCAGGATGGAGTTATAGTAAACCTTGAGTTTGTGGTGTATTGAGACTGATTAACACAGACCGTTCTTGAGAAATGTTTGATATCATTGCAGTGTGAACAATTCCAACCAGTTCCTCATTTGTTAATAGACATGTGTCCAAATGGTTGCCCCTTTCCCAATAAAATACGTTTGGATAAAACAGAAGACAGAGCCATAAAATGAACAGGTTTATGGTTTTGCTGCCCTTGACTTTACAAGGGAAATGAATATTCATAACGTGCCTTTTCTCAACCTTAGAGGGAAAAGAAAACAATATTACAGCGAGTGGTCTCAGGGGGAAGGGAAGCAAAATGAACTGGCTCACGGACACAGAAGTGGTGCAGACACCCCTCATCAGAGCAGTCGGGTGTCCTTCTAAACACACTTGAAAATCTGATAAAATTAAGCAAAGATTGAGCATAGTTAATACACCAAAGAGTGGAAAATGATAAACCCCTGTGGCTGCAGGCAGTAATTGAGCTGGCGAGTGGAGCCCATCTGACAGCAGAGTCCTTGGTGCTTCACCAGCATGTTTAGAACAGGTTAAAAAAAAAATAAATAAAGAAAAGGAGTTGCATAAACCTAGGAAAAACACCCCAGTTCTGGAAGCGAAGCCTGTACAGTAAAAAATCAGGGACTGTCGACATCAGTGATTCTCCCCAAAGAAGCAACCGAGGTGGGGGTGAGAGGGACAGCTTAAAGTCCTGGCTGCACATGGGAGATGTTGGGCAGAGTCCTGGCAGGGGCAGCAGCTGCTGCTGCTTTATTTTCCAGCAGGGTCTGAACCGCCCGGGATGCTGCTCCAGCCGCCGGGTAGTCCAGTGCTGAGGAATGTACAAGTAGCAAATAATCACTTCAGCTCCTTCCCCTCGGGGTTTGAACGCCGAGCCGCAGCATAACATACAATTTGGGATCTGTGCTGGATGAGTGCACGCTGGTAGGGCATTACTGTTAACATTACCAAGCTATTTTCAGATGGAGCACAAAGTCCTGGCCAATTCTCCTCTTCAGAATTCATTCACTTTATCCTTCTGTTTTGAAAGCCATGTCAAAATAACTGAAAATAGTTCTGTTACCTGAATACGTGGCTTGAAGTTGGGCTTGTCTGATCGCATACCTTTTGCTTTAATTTTTTTCTTGTTGAATTAATAATTGGATAAATTCCTTTGTAAAAGCTGGAATAAATATTCAAAGGAAGAAATATCCCTAAAGCATACACTTTAAAAAATTTATTGTGTGGTTGTCAAGCCGTATTTTACTTGGTAGGCTGGAGGCACGGAAGGAGGAGGGGAGGTGCAGATAAGGGGAAGGATGCAGTGAATAGAGGCAGGAAAAATATGAGGTATAAGAAGGAAGATATCCCAGAAAATAGCCCTGCAGGCACAGTTTGTTCACCTGGAGGCTGTCACTGCAGCCCTTGGGAAGCTGTTGCTGCAGGGAGTGGACTTAGAGCAGCCCTATACCCAGTGACTGGAGCTGTGCTGTGTGTGCAGAGCAAAGGCAGGGCGTGCTGGGGATGGGGAATATTGGGCTTCACCATGCTCGGTTGCAGGAATGTGGACTGGAATTAGAATAAACCCCCCAGCTTTCGGAGGGTTTAGTGCTAAGTCTCTTCAGAAGCTTTTAGGAGAAAGAAGGGATGATTGTGGCAGAAATGCTTTCAAACATAGTGGACGGCTCTTTCTTCTTTTATAAGCTCAAAGTTGGAGAAATGAAACTTAGAGTAGGGGTGGTTTTCTGTAACTGTCCTTTGCACTGAGCTCGAAATTCCAATGTCTTTGGCCATTACTGGAACATTAACAATCAAATTGGAGCCTTTTCAGTTGCAGTGGCTTCGCTTGTAACTCATTAGGTCCTTTTTCAGCTGGCACAGTGCCGTAAAATACTGTTACTAAATACTAATTACCTATTGTCATACCCCACATTTAATATTTAAAACTTTGCTGAGGATTTACTTTGGTTAGTCCTTTAAAAGACAGGGAGTGGCAGTGCAATTCATGAAGTAGTCGATTGTTTTCTCTGTCTTACATGATTTTTTGGGTGTTAGGGTAGAGATGCATCTCAGTCAGGGGCAAGGCAGAGCATCTTTCTGTAGTAGCAATTCTCGAGTTGGGAGGTAAATAAGGGATGTTTTTAAATAAGAGCCCACGAGCTCTAAGAGCCACGTTCTGAAATGGATCTATGGGATGATTGTGGTCGAATTGGTCCTGTGTCGTTCCCTTTAACCCTGCAAGCACTGGAGGAGACCTTGTGTAGTGATTAATGGGGAGGAAAGGTGCCCCTCTGCTGCGCCTCCCCGTGCAGGGAGGTCCCACCAGTCTGCCTTTGCTGCTTCCACGGGCCAGCAGAATTTGGGAATCAGCTTTTTCCCTGGTAAGGAAAACGAGAGTCCCTCACCCTCTTGTGGGCACTTTGGATTCCCTGGTACAGCCCTCCCAGAATGCTGTGACAGCTGCAGGGTGAGGAGAATGCTGTTAAAAAGTGGGAGAAAATAAAAGGAAGAGAGAGATGCCAGTCCTGTGGGATGGGGGAGTGAGAAAATATGTATAATTCTTGATTGAAGGAAGAACCTTTTCATGGTTTTTATGAAGTGAGGAGTTGGCGAGATGATGAGCTTTGTTTCAAACGGAATTACGGCTATAACTCTTCTGTCCCTGGGCTACCAGAGTCATAGGGGAACGGGAGCAAAGCTATCATTTATTCCGTGAAATCTTTGTCTCAGTCTCTCTAGGCTATTTCAATTTACCGCTGAAATTTCTGGGGAATAATTAATGAATTAATTAAGTATGCTGTGAGGTGTTTGAATATTCAAAAGCTACAATGTAATTATTATTTTTTCTAAAACACATTTTCAGGTTATTTTCAGACATGCAGCCTCCCACAAAAGCACTCGCTGCAGCAGAAGCTCGTGGAGCTTCTCCGTGCCTGTAATCCAACAGGAACATTCCCTGCAAGGAGCACTCTTGCAATTCAGGGAGGGAAAAATTTCTGCTGCTGCGTGACCAAAGCATTGTGACAGCAGAGCCGAACTCCTGGCTCTTTTAAAAACTCGCATAACACTAAGAAAGTTGTGTTAAGGAGGATTATTATTATTTTTTCCCCCTCCCTTATCATCTGGTGTGGGCGTTGCTTGTGAGCGATCAGAGCTTTGCTTACAGTGCGGTTCGGGCAGCAGAAATACAGGCGCGTTGAGCAGGACCTGCTGCCTGCCATGAATTATTTTTAGATCCCAACCTTAGGAAACACATTTCCAGCGATATAAATTATTAATTGCTCCTGTAGTTCTGGCACTGTTTCGTAACTTGCTTTCTTATCGTTTCCAGTGTTCCTCTGTAAGGAGGAGGGGGTTTAGGAAAAGGCGAGTCCTTTGTTTTTGGAGAGGCTGTTCGGGAGCTCCACGTTATGATACCAAAGGAATAGAGTTAGGCTAAAAGAGAGCGGGTTTAGATTAGGTATTAGGAAGAAATTCTTCCCTGTGAGGGTGCTGAGGGGCTGGGATGGAATTCCCAGGGAAGCTGTGGCTGCCCCGTCCCTGGAAGTGTCCATGGCCAGGCTGGAGGAACCTGGGTTAGTGGAAGGTGTCCCTGGAAAGAGATGAGCCTTAAGGCCCCTTCCAACCCAAACCATTCTGTGAATTGTACTAATTTCTATGGAAATATTTTAGGAATAAGCAGAGAAAGAACCCCAGGCAGGACAGGGCAAGGCAGGGCTCTCTGGTCCTCAGCCCCTGCCCCATCCATAGGGGTCTGGGAACCCCCTGCCCCATCCATAGGGGACTGGGCACACTCCTGCCCCATCCATAGGGGTCTGGGCACACCGGCCGTGTTGCTGTCACAGCCAGAGCGGAGCCCCCGCCGCGATCCACGCTGGGCTTTGCTGCTCACACAGCGGGGTCGGGGCCGGGCAGAGCCCTGAGGGGCAGGGGGGAGACTTTGGGGGTCTGAGAGGGACTTTGGGGGTCTGGGGAGGGATTTTTGGGGGGCCAGGGACAGACTTTGGGGGTCTGGGGAGAGCCCTGAGGGGCAGGGGGAGACTTTGAGAGGCCGAGCCGAGTCCGACAGTTCCCGGTGGGTCTGGCCAGGCCCGTTCCTCGAGGATTGCATCCCTGCACTTAAAATTACAAAAACAAAAAGGTATTTAAGAAATACATAGAGAGAGTAATTGGGCCCAGCGCGCTGTAAATTGTACATTTAAACAATGACACGGTTTTTCCACTTCATTTGGCAGGTTTTCCCCCCGCAGCCCATCCCTCAGGGCTGGGGGGGCCCCTCAGGGCAGCAGCACCTGCGGCCAAAGGGTTAAACATCAACTTGGAGCATTCCCTGTCCCGAAGACTTTGCCCTGAGCCGGGCTGGGCTTTTCCCCCCTCGCCTTAAATAACGAGGGTGGTCCCGGCATACTCTATATCGAGACAGCTTTTCATCAGTTGCTCATCAGCATGCTAATTGCTGTATGACTAATTATGCCCTGAATTCCAGTTGATTTTCTTAATGAGACAGCTGGGTTAATTATGTAATCGTATGATTACATTAGCCCAGAGTGCCCTGGCGAAAAGGGAGGCGGGCGGGAGTGGGATGTCACTGGGGTGGGCTGTTACCAGGAGTGGGATGTCACTGGGGTGGGATGTCACCAGGAGTGGGATGTCACCAGGGGTGGGATGTCACCAGGAGTGGGATGTCACTGGAGTGGGATGTCACTGGGAGTGGGATGTCACTGGCGTGGGATGTCACCAGAGCGGGATGTCACCGGGAGTGGGATGTCACTGGAGTGGGATGTCACGGGAGTGGGATGTCACCAGGTGTGGGATGTCACCACAGTGGGATGTCACAGGAGTGGGATGTCACCACAGTGGGATGTCATTGAAGTGGGCTGTCACCGAGAGTGGGATGTCACCACAGTGGGATGTCATGCAGGGGGAGGCACGGCCACTGATGACCAGGGAGAGTAACCCTGATATAAAGACCGAGTTTAAATTGTTAGTATTAGAAACTGTGTCTTATTCCAGCCCCAGACTGAGGGAGGAACAGGGATTTGTAAGCAGAACTCACTTTGGAAGTTTGGGTGGTCATTGGTGACCCCACTGTATCTCTGGCTTTGAGGTTGGGTTTGGGCTCAGTGACATGGGGTGGCGGGTGGGTCATAGAATCATAGTTGGATAGAATCCCTGAGTTGAAAGGGACCCCCAGGGATCATCCAGTCCAACCCCTGGTCCTGCACAGACACCCCAACAATCCCACCCTTTCCCTCAGAGTGTTGTCTAAACCCTCCTGGAGCTCTGGCAGCCTTGGGGCCGTGCCCACTGCCCTGGGGAGCCTGGTCAGTGCCCACCACCCTCTGGGGGAAGAGCCTTTCCCTGAGATCCAACCTGAACCGCCCCCTGACACAGCCCCAGCCGTTCCCTGGGTCCTGGAGCAGAGATTAGAGCTGCCCCTCCTGAGGAAGCTGCAGACCCCGATGAGTCTCCCCTCAGTGTCCTCTTCTGCAGCTGAACACACCGAGTGCCCTCAGTCACTCCTCGTGTGGCCCCTCCTGACCCTTCACCATCTGTGTAGCCTCCTTTGGACGCTCTCTAATAGCTTTATATCTTTATTAAAGATATAAACACCCTAAACCGCACCCAGGGTGAGGAGGGACTGCCTCCCCCTGCTCAGGTAGTGCACAGTTTGGGCGAGATCCATCTTTGCATTTCTTTTAAAATTGTTCCTAAAGTAGTTTACATGCATAAGCAGCAGCACTTCTGTTCAAAAAAGACTCATCATCAGGGCATGTGTGGTGTGAGAACAGCCTGAGAGGTGTTGCTGTGGCTGCGTTGCACCAGCTTGTTTGATTGATGTGAAGTATTAACTGCTATAAAAATTACCTTGCCTTTGTAACATTAATTTTTTCACGTCTGTGTCCACTGAGACATGTCCATCCCCCTCCTTTGTGGGGACAGAAGCTCCTCTGTGAGGGGACAGTGTGGTGACACAGCAGTGAGCACAGGGGTGCTGGTGAATCCTCTGGGGAGAAAAGGCAGGAATGGGCTTTGCAGGTCCTGGGTTTCAAATGGTGTTTCTCCTGGGGTTGAGTGGAGGAAGCCTCGTCAGGGATCTCCATGTACATACACAGGGTGCAGAGGGTATGGGATGCAACAAGTGGGTTAGGAAAAATGAACAGAAGAGGAAGCAATAGAAAAAAATACACTAAATTCAGTATAAAAATAGGCTTCTCAATTTACTCTTGGGCAGTAATGATCTTGCAAAACACTCCTTCAAGTTCTGGGTGATCTGATTCCTTTTACCAATTTTTTCATTTTTCAATTATCCCGTGCCTAGCAGGGATCTGGAACTTTTGCAAGAGAAGACTCAAACCAAGATAATAATTTGTGATGAGTTTTCCACATTTCAGTGTCCAGTGAGGTGATTTTTCTGTTTTACAGACCACAGCAAGGGCATTTCCTTCCTTTGCTGCCTCTCTCCATAAGCCAGGGCCACTTGGTTTTTTTGAGCCTGTTGTTTGTGTAATGAATCGAAAGTTTTGGTCCATTGCTTGTTTAAAAATTCAGTGACCTCCTGTTAAATGACATGAAACATACTTTGTAAGCCTGGTTAATATAAAAAGGTATGCTTTTCCATGCATGCATATGTTGGGAATAGGAGAGTATTTTTATTTATTTTTAAATCTGCTCCACTCGGGTAAGAAAAGGTTTATACTTGTTTCAGGTTAATTGGTGTTCATAAATACTCCAGAAATAACAGGTTTTTAGGGGTTTTGAGCTAAAAGAGCATGCTGGAGCTTGCCATGAGAAATGATTTGTATCTCTGCCCGAAATGTCTCGGTCATTTTACTGTCATACAATGATTAGTTTTCTTTAATGCAATTTATAAAAATTAAGTCTAAGAGGTGCTTCAGCCATGGGTATTTTTACATGTCCTCCAGCAGTATTTAGTGGCTGCAGGCCATTAGTCCTTCAAATAGGCTCTGGTGAAGTTTGAAGTTTAATGCACAGAGACTTTTTTTACATTTTGTTTGTTCTGCCACTGTTTTGCTACTTGAACATTAACCTTTAATAGAGCTAAATTAAATATACATGTCCTGATGAATAATTATGAGATTGCAAGCATTTTCATTTTGTACATAAAGCTTCTCAGGGATTGCAAATTTGACTAAAGGTTTAGTCATTATTCGCTTTATAATGCCCATGTTATTCTTGTCCTTTAATTCTTTACTGATTTCAATATAAAAAGCCCTGTGTATTTGGAGCAAAATGCCTCTTGTGGGTGTCCTGGCTTTTTACAATGGGCATGTTAAAACGAGAAGGGGAAAAGTGCACCCACAATTTTGTGAAGTTCAATTTCTTTCATTGTGGCACTTTAACGCTGTTCGATGGAAATACCGTCGCCGGAGCTTAAGATCCCCAGCCTGATAGGATTCCTGGTTCCTGTAGCAATTTAAGATGTGGATGGATTGAGACAATCCAGCCTTTCTTTATGTTCAGCAGATGAATGTCCCGGGCTGGGGCTTTGGGAGAAATGCTGAGCTGCAGGAGTGTGACAAAACGTTCCTTGCAGATGAAGGTCGGCAGACCTACATGGGAGAGGGTGATGTTGTGACAGCCCACCCCGTAATTGGACCATACATAAATACTGCAGAGCCTTTAGCTCGTGCTACTGCTGTGACTTCAACTTTATATTTAATTCCTTACCTGTACCCCCCTGTCTCTGCCACAATAACATTTTAAGTTTGATTTATTATAAATATTTTAATACAGATAATAATAACGAAAAGTATTTGGCCTAAAAAGCATAAATGAAAAAGCTATGTAGTCATAAACTATGTATGTACAGAGAACAGATGACAAGCAACCTAGATTTTGTCTTATGAACAGGGTAATGCCATAAGCTGTTGAAGAACTGGAGTAACAAAATGCAGCAGGCTGCTACTTAGAATGTCTCTGAGCTCAACATAACCCAGTGCTATTCTTTTATAAACTATGCAACAACGCTGGCATATTGAAAAAACACACAGGCTCATGCTTAATGTGTTAACAGAGGTACAATAGACTTATTATGTGTTTCCAGAGACTGAGGGTGGTCTGAAAAATTAATGACTGTGGTGGTTGAAAATTAAGTGAACTCCCTAATATATACTGTTGTTGATCCACTGAGTTTGGTGTTTAGCATTCCTCAACAGGAGACTAAATCTTTGCAGCCATTTCACAAGAGATGCTGGCGCCCACAGCAGAAATATATTCAATAATCTTTTATAAGTCCATCGCACTCCAGCATTTTCCAATTCTGAGTGGGAAGAAGTCCCAGAATAAATCACACTGTGCACGTGTCAGGTGTGTGCTGAGGACCCTCTGTATGAGAGAGGGATGGACATCAGGGAATTAATTCTGAGGGGGCATTTGATTAATAGTATAAGAAACAGAGGGATCCAAACCCAAGGTTCGTGGAGTTATTTACATCCACATGATATTTCTGATTATTATTGATCTGTCAGAACAAGTACAGCTCAGATCAAATAACCTCTTTTTGCTACTCTGTGCAGGAGGGCACAGTTTGCTCCAGAAATTCACTCCTGCAGAAGCAGAGGTATTTGAGGGACAGTAGCTGTCAGTGAGCTGTGCAGTTTAATTGCTTTTTGCCCAAAAGTTCTCATTTTGTGAACAAAAACGTGAAACTGAAGACTCTTACGTGCCTTTGTATCGTGACTGTGTGCTCCCAGGAACACCTCCCTGTGGATTAACTCCAGGATGAAGAAGACATGTCCCAGTTTCATGAAATCTTAGAATGGTTTATGTTGGAAGAGACCTTAAAAACCACCTAATTCTACCTTCCACTAGTCCAGGTTGCTCCAAGCCCCATCCAACCTGGCCTTGGACACTTCCAGGGATCCAGGGGCAGCCACAGCTTCTCTGCCCAACCTGTGCCAGGGCCTGCCCACCCTCCCAGGGAAGAATTTCTTCCCAATATCCCATCTAACCCTGCCCTCTGGCAGTGGGAAGCCATTGCCCCTTGTCCTGTCCCTCCATGCCTTGTCCCAGGTCCCTCTCCAGCTCTCCTGGAGCCCTTTAGGCACTGGAAGGGTCTGTGAGGTCTCCCCAGAGCCTTCTCTTCCTCAGGCTGAACAGCCAGACCTCTCTCCTGTCTCCATATTTAAAGGATATCATGGATTACAATTAAATATTTCTGGGGTTTGAAATTTGCAGGATATGAGGTGAGGAATGTTCAAGACTCGTAACTCTAAGCATGGCCTTACTGGCACTAAAATGTGTATTAATAGATGGAAAAGGACACTTGTGCTCTGAACTGCCAGAGTCACGGAAAGGTTCCTGTTACCTCACCTTTTATTTCCCTGTTCCTCTTTCAGATCCAGTTCCAGCCTTGGATTTAGGACAGCAGCTTCAGCTGAAGGTTCAACGCATGCACGATATTGAAACAGAAAACCAGAAACTTAGGGAAACTCTAGAGGAATACAACAAAGAATTTGCTGAGGTGAAAAATCAGGGTAGGTGGCAAACATGTTCTTTTATCAGCTTTTAATGCACGCTGAAATTTGAAGGCAGGGTTGAAATTCAGGTTTATTTCTTACAGGTAGAGTTGACAGTAGCATTGAAATTCAATATAGAAAGTACAATGGTCTATTACAGCCCCTTCTGTATTTATGTGTATAATAGATAAGACTTTGAGTAGACTCTTTGGGTTTCTTCAGAAGTTTCATTTCCTGTAACACCAGGGCAGAGGATGGAGTTGTAACTGTGCATATTGGGCTGTAGCCTTCAGCCCTGAAGATTGCACCTGACTGACATTGTATGTGACATTCTATGAGAGGCAGTGCTGGGACTGGCATCAAGCTGAATATGGGTGTGGGTGCTTGTAGAACATGCATCTTGCACAGACAGACACAAAAAAATCAGTATTTTATACACACATACAAATCTGTACAGAATGGAACTTTTTCTGAACTCTCTTTTCCCTTATCTAAATGTATTACTGGAGTACAATCAGCATACTTACTATATGTTTACTCTAGAGACTATCCATAGAGCAATGTAAATACAAGCTATTACTGTTTAATTATTTAAGTTTTAATGAGACCAGAGTACATGAAAATACATGAAATTCTCAATGAGATTTAAAGGCTGTTGCCTTTAAGACTGTTGAAGTTTTCTTGTGATTCAGAATAAAGTTTCTTGCCCTAGGAAACAAAATGTGCTCAGTTGTACACCCAATTGCCTATCCATGAGACATTTCATTTCCATGTTTCATGCCCAGTTCTGGGAAAAGTAAATTGTCTTGGCATTTGGGAAAATGGAGATGTTATTTTATTTTTTTATGTTATGAAACTGTTGCATCCAAGTACCATTTGAAAGCTGCAAAAGCAACTCACTTAATTTTGTTACATCTCATTTTCAGCAGAAGGAACATACATGCAGTTACATCTTTTGGAATATATTTTGGTTTAAGGTAGAGGGGGTGACCTCTGGAGAGGACAGGCATCAGCATGCCAGGATTTGGGCTGGACTGGCAGAGCTGTCATGTGGGAGCTGGAATGCTCTAAACCTGACAGTATTTTTTGCTGGAAATGTACAATAACTGCAGCTCACTGTGCAGAGTTTTCCTGAGGCTCTGCATCCAAGCACGACAGAGGGGTTCATCCCAGAAAGGGGAAAAGCTCTTGACTCCAGGGGTTTTTGCTACAGTCACTCACAAACTGGCATTTTTCATTTTCCCTGGTGTGCTCTCGCTTCCTTTCAGTTTCCCACTGTAGCCTTTGCCTTGTTTTTCACTCCAGTGCAATGGTTTTACTCTGTGTTTCAAGCAGGCATTAATAAGCTATCCAGGGAAAAGCCTGTTGTTAGCTAAGGGTGCTTTGATCAGTTAATCTCTTGGTTAGGAGGGCTCTGTGTGAACTGCACGGGGCCTCCAAGAGCTTCTCCCCAAACTGGTGTAAATGGCAGTGGCTGACAAGCTTTAGCTGACCTGAGCAGTGAAGGAAGGCACTTAGTGCTTCAAGCAGTGTACAGGATTAAACTGGACTTGTGCAACTCGTCTGTTGTTAGGTGGTTAAATGTAAAATCAGATTTTATTACAAAAGTCATGGCTCTTCCCCATATTCATGCACTTCATATGTTCATTTTTGTAGTTTTGTTTCCTTTTAAAATTAGACATTCAGACTTGCCCAAAATATAATTAGATACATTTCCCTGAGATTATTTTGCTCTCTGCATCTCCATATACCTGAATATTATGGCAGATCTATGTCTGAAAACATCTGGAGCAAAGGTGTCTCAAATGCTGAGCGCACCCTTTGTCTGTAGGAATGAGCATCCTGTTGTCTGTGTGAAGGAGCATCCTTTGCTTATTCAGGAAAAGATCAGAATTTGTATTACTTCCCGGATCTCAGAGAAGAATTTCCCTTTGCTCAAAAAAAAAAAAAAAAAAAAGGCAAAAAAAGAAGTGACGTGTCCTTTTCATGGCCTGTTACTCAGTAATGAGCCTCAGCTGATTTCTGCACAGCCAGCAAAATCCCTCTCCTCCTCTCAGAGGCAGCTGGTTTGCTGGCATTTTTACCACTCTTCCCCCTCCTCTTTTTTGTGGTAACAGTGTCTTTGGTAATGCCCAGACAGCAGATCATGTCACATGTCACCACCTACCTACTGTCTGCTTTGCAGTTCTCTACTAGTCCCTAAACATCTGGATTTTGAAAGGATTCTGTGTGGCTTTGTGTGATATTACTGAGGTTTTTTCTCCCAAGCCAACAGGCTGTGTTTATCATATCAGAGTTTGTCTGCCTACGATATTTCTGCAGAATATAAAACTTTTTATGTCCAAAATATTTTATTCTTTTCTTCAATCATTGTTAATGGCATCTGTTAATAAGCTGAGGTCTTTAACACCCCCCACCCCTGCATCCCTGTGTGAGCACACAGAACTGTACTGCTGTCTGGGAGTCGTCTGGCAGTCCAGAGCTTTTTCCAAATTCCATTATTGTTACAAAGCATACTCTGGTGAATGTCCTGCTTTTCCTCTGCTGAGCCCTATAAGGATTCAGTCCTTTCCTGTGGGTGGGATCAAAGGGCTTTCACGTAGGAGCGATCAGGGCACGTAAGGAGATGTTGAACTGTCGCTCTGCAGGTTCATGATCTTCTCTCATCCACTGCCAGGCATGGGAAATGCAAAGTAGCTCCTTTATCCAAGAGAAGGGGGTCTGCAAACTCCCTACAAGGCTCCAAGGGCACTCAGAAAGTTAAAACAGTCAGTGGCTGTGTGTGAACCCCAGTGTGGATGACGAGTCAGTGAGGGCAGTGGGTCCTGCAGAGCTCCAGAGAGTGGATCTGCTGCTCCTGCAGTGTTTCTCATCAGCTGTGGAGCAGAAGGGAGCTGTATCCCAGAAATGTGTTCAATTAGTGTGGCATTGCATCGGTGCATGAGCCAGAGTGCAACTGCCTCTCTGTGCAGGAGCACAGCCAGGTGAATTAAGTGTCCTGTGTGTAAATCCCTACTTAAACCTACACTGGGACTTTATTAATCTTCACTCAGCACTGAGCTAATTTTAGACTAGTCAATAAGGTGATATTATATTTTACAATTGATTTTTTTCTCCTTCTTTTTTTTAAAAAGTCATGTTAGAGGAGCCTTCTTCACTCTGCTTTCCAGCAAACTCCATTGATCCTTCTCAACCTAAACACTTAAAGTTCAATTTAACATTTAGGGAGTAAAAGGTCTCCAAAGGGACTCATATCCATTGATTTTGTGTCAGAGTTGAAGAGCTAAAGTTTAAAACACACTGAGCCTACAGGGTAAAGCAAGCCTTGTGTTGTGGAACCACGTGGAGCTGTGTAAACTCATTCTTCCCCTATTGTTTTCCTGTAGAGGTTACAATAAAAGCACTTAAAGAGAAAATCCGAGAATATGAACAGACCCTGAAGAACCAGGCGGAGAACATAGCCCTTGAAAAGGAACAAAAGTTACAAAATGATTTTGCAGAGAAGGAGAGGTGAGTGAGTGTGTGTGGCTGTGGGTGTTGTGGAGGAGGAGAGATGTATTTTTGTGTTTAATCTTCCCAGGCAGGACCGACTCTCCGGTGCACGGAGACAGCTCATATATTGAGTGATTCTGGCGATTTATGTGTTTGACACGGAATCATTTGATACTCAACTTTGCACAGCGAAACAATCGTGAGAGTGTGGAAGTAAAACAAGGACAGATTGTCTCTTGGCCGTGGTCTGGTGGGGGGTGTCATGTTCAGAAGGGGGCAAACCTGCTTTTCTTCCTCACTGGCTGTATTGTCCTCTGTGACACCAATCTGTCTCCATTAGCTGGCAGTGTAATTCAGCCTGCTGTGTCACAGAGCTGTGGTACAGGCTGTGCAACCCTGAGCTGGTGGAGATGAAGGTAAAAGATGCATCACCCCTGCTCCTGTGGCAATGTCTGAGAGAGGGGATGTGCTCCTGAATAATCCTGGAAAGGCTGGGATGTTCCTATGTGCCAAAATTAAGAAGGGTTTTAACAATTGTTCTTTTCTTTTTGAAGCATTTTGCATACATTTGTAACCTTTTGCAAATGAGCAGAGTGTTTGAATCTTCAGGTTAGTGGGCAGACAAATCAGGCAGGACAAGACCAAGGGTCTAAAGAGGGAGTTCTTTCAGGCTGCATTCCCTGCCTTGAGAATTTATTTCTCCCATGGAGCAGTAACACTGAAGCTATGATATGTTCAACATAGCGTGGAAAATCTTCACTTTACGTGAGCTTTTTAGTTGGAGGCTTGGTTGTTTAAATTCAGCTCTGAGTGGGAGGAATCTACCAGAGTGAATGCAAAGCTTTTGTTAAGTCACCAGTAGCTGTGGTTGCTTTTTGGTAAGTAGCTTGTAAGCAGTGGCTTTAACAACTGCCATTTAGATATACTTCAAAAGAAAATAAAATGGCAGGTTGTAGAATGCAAATAAAAGTGTGTATGAGAGGTGTTGAGGTCTCAAAGTATGCAGTTCAGTATGAGGAGAACCGACACATGGTTCTCGCTGTAAATAGTTATTAACCTGGCCAGCAGTGTTGGAGAATAAATTTATGCACCCTGTGGAGTGCAGGCAGGATGCTGGTAGTTTCATAAGCCATTTCACAATTCTGAAATCTGCAGAATATCCTAAAAGCAATGTTGTAAAAAGCACGGCTCCTGGGAGATGTTGGAGCAGCTCCTTTCAAAGATGAGTTTTATAACTCCTGTAGCCTGGCCTTTAACAAGGAGTGCAGCGGCCAGATGATGCTAAAATGGGTTTAACTGACACAAACAAGAAGATGTTGCCTGTGGACATAAGAAATGTGAGCATATTAAAGGTTTGCTCATGTTATATAGAAAATATCGATGTGAGGTTTGTTGTGAAAGATGTGTGTTTTCTTAAAGAGTAGCTAATAATATTGCTGCATTTGGCACCCATTACAGCTCTGATGAAACAGCTGCTGCATCTATTCACTCTATCAGTTATGGCAACAAATTCCTTCATTATGACACTAAAATGGAAATGTATCATTCTTCTTGTACTAACTTTGTACAACAGAGGGGGCTTGGTGACAATTTTCTCAATGTGTGTGACATTTCCAAAACAAATTATGCTCAAGAAAACCTTCCACTAAAGTTGTCATTTATATAGCAGTCAACTCTTGTATAATGTTCACAGCTTATGTTATGAGGTGGCTACGCTGTTAAAATTTTAATAAGTGGGACCACAAAGTAGGAACAGTATCACAACATGACATGATTTATGGGTCCCATTGAAGCACCTTGTAGCCTGGGTGGTGTTGGCACTTGTCTGATTGCAGTTGAGATGTTCCTTTGCTCCATCTCCCGAATTTGCCAAGCACAACTAAGTTGTTTAACGTGCTTATGAGCTCTGTTCTCACCTCGTGTCTTCCCTTCGCAGGAAGTTGCAGGAGACACAGATGTCGACAGCCTCGAAGCTGGAAGAAGCCGAACACAAAGTTCAAGCTTTGCAAACAGGTTTGGCATCACGTTCCTGACCTATGCCAGTGGTCAAGTGGGAGGTGAGAGGAGAGGGATCAGGGTGGATACCAGGACTGTGTGAGGACCAGCTCTTGGCAGTGCAGGGAGATCCAGCAGTGCTTTGTAAGTCAGAGCTTTTGGGGTCACTGCTGCTCGTGCTGCAGCCAGGCCTGGGTAAAGGGTACAGGGCACCTACAGCATCAGAGTATCCTGAAATCACAGCAGGGCATGGAACTTACCATCCCTGTGTGTTCTGCTGTGGCTTCACACACTCCTGAACTGAGATAACTCTGTGTACTGAGCAGAGTGAACCCAGTTTCTACACTTCTGTCTTGCCTGTTGCTGTGACTTGCCATTAGTTTTCATCCCTTTATATGTAGAGGTTCCAGGTCTGGGCACATTTGGCTTTGTTTCCTATGAGAACACAAGGGATTTTATTCCCTGAATTGTTACAATAAGTATTTCAAATGAATAAGCAGTTTAACCAGCTTAATAGGAAATTAGTAATGTCTAGCTTTGTTAAGCAGAAACTGGGAATTTTTTGCAATGTGGCAGAAATACCGTAAGAAATACAAAAAACCTCAAACCCTTCTGTTTTTTCTGTGTCATAAGCCTAGGTAGAAAGATAAAGCAAAGAATTTTTCATCAGGAGATGTACAGCTTTATTTATGGCTGAATACTGCTGTTTCAGTACTGTAATGCTTCATGTTTATGCCTTTTAGCCTTGGAAAAAACCAGGACAGAACTATTTGATCTGAAAACAAAATACGATGAAGAAACTACTGCAAAGTAAGATTTCCCTGTTTTCTTTCTATGTCTCCCTTCAGGGTATCACTGCTTTTTTTGTTTTGCATCTGTCTGTTGGAGACAGACGAGATGGGGGAGGCTCAGGCGTCCAAATTTGTTGGAAAACATGGCCATAATTTGGCCTCCTATGGAGAGATTATTAGTTTTCATCTTTTCTTCCACCCAACAGGACTTTTCCTGGCACACACGCTGCTGCATTCCTGGTTTCATTCTCAGGTGCTTCATCTGTGTATCTCTTACACTATATATACTATATATATATCTTGCATTTGATTTAGAAATAGGGTGGTTTCAGAAATAGTTCCTGTGATCTTCCAATCTTGGTGGAAATTACATTTCATTTAGTAAAGTGTTTCTGTTTCACTGTTAGGCACCCTGGTTCCTTCTATTCCTGGGGCAGCAGTCATTGCTCTGTCAGGTTCACCCCAAATTACAGACTAGCATTTTTGGCAGATTTTTCTTGTTTTTGAGTAGGACAGGAAGGTAGTCTCAAAAATATATATTCTTGTCTCTCTAATGGCTACTGTTTTCAATTATGCTCTGGTTTTATTAACAATCAGGGCAGGGAACAACAAAAGAGACAGACTGCTGCTGGTTTCCTTTGAACCCTTCATGTTTAAGGAAAGTTAATAATGAGAAGGAATTCTCATGATCAGCAGGATTAAGCCCAAAGAGCCATTTCTGTGTCTGGAAATGGGATGGGAACAAAGCAGCCATTTCAGCTGTCCAGGACTCTGGAAAGCAAGGGTTGAGGGAGACACTCCCTGTGGATCTGATTCCCCACTCAGGATGTGGGGAACTTGGAACTCACCAAATTCAGCCCATGGCAGTTAACAGTCAGCACTTGGAGCTGAAACACCTTTCCACATCACTCAGCATCATCTTTCAGGGCAGTTTTGGGTTTGCTCTGGAAGTCCAGTTTCCTCTGAGTTCCACATGAGGTGATTCAGAATAGTTTTGTTCCGTCATTGATTCATCCCTCTCTAAGAGGCACGGACTAATGATGGGTCTGATGGAGCCTTAAATTCCTGCAGACTGCCTTTATTTTTCCCTGCACATAACTGATGTTGCTCTTATTTTGTCTTGCAGTCGCTTCTGGGGGAACAGGCAGAGATCAGTGGTTGTAGGCACTGATCCTAATAACCCCTCACCCTTTTTAATGTGTTTATTTGCAGAGTGCTTCATTTTTTCATACTGTTTCTCTGAGTGCTCTAATCTATCTTAAACTGAGCAAAATCTGTTCTCTAAAAATATTTGTTTGCATTTATAATCTCATTCTTTCAGGGAGGTTCACACAGAGATATTTTTGTATGGTCTTGAGTAGTATTCTTACCTAAAAAATACAGAATTGCACCCAAATTAGTAGCATGTGCAGTAACAAGGAGTTTATTGTGTTTTGTGGCAGAATGATTATGAAGACTGGGTCTGGAATATAGTGGTCATGGAGCTGAATCCTGAAGCAGACATTAAGCTTGTACTTTATCTCCCAGACTAATGTACTGTGAAAAAAAACTTGTAGGACCTAATAACAGCAGAAATATTTTATCATTGTTTGGGATATTGATGGCAGGAATAGTTCTTGCATAACAACAGTCATCTGTAGTGTTTGTAGCCCAAATTTTGCAATATGGAAATCTAGAAAAACATGAAAAAGGAACTGAATGTAGACAGTGAAATTGAGTCATCTGTTTTAATTATAAAAGCTGGGAGAAATACTGAAAAAACACCAATAAAAAGGGTGAAAGACAGTTTGATTCTTTTCTAAGAAGAAACCCTCTTTTGATCTAAGTCTGAAAAGCTACTTGTATTGCCAATTTTAATTTTATGTTTTAAAAACATGTGATTTTTATCTTAGGCCAGAATTGTTAGTTTTACAGACTCTTATTTGATGCAGATGAATTGGAGTGCCTTCAGGAAAAAAACAGATAATTGTCAATTTTTTAAAGCTAACAGTGCTTTTAAGATTTTCAGTCTCAGAATAAAGCTGTCTTTCAACTATTTGAAACTTTGAAAATCTTTCACACCAGAAAAAAAAAAAAGAAAAAAGAGTAAAACCCACCAAAAAGCAAAAGGAATACACAGGGAGAAGCCTCCATTATCAACATTAAGGAGTCTGGGTTTTTTCCTGGCGACTGGTTGTGGTCCTAAAGTTGGGAATCATTATGTCAGCTTGTTTATCTTCACGCCCAGTGCAGAGGGAGGGATGAAGGTGCAGCTGGGCACCTTGGGATGAGATCAGTGGCTGGAATTAAAATCTCCAGCCAAATTCACTTCTCTCATTCCCCTGCCTAAGACTCCCTGTGTGTCGCCTTTGCAGGGAGCAGGTGGGTCTGTGCCCCCCCAGCCCCCCGGGCCGGGCACTGAAGGTGTTAATGACAAAAAGAAGTTTATTCTGTGCAGTCATTGCAGTCTGTCAGCTGGAATATCAGAAGCTGCAGTTGACAAGATGGCAGCAGCAAAGTTTTCCATGTGTAGGCTTGAAGTAAAATGTAATTAGCCTTTATGTGCAGAACAAGGATCCATTGATGAATACAGCTGGTCTTTGTTTTCCTCTGTCATTGAGTGTGGGAGGTAAAAGTGTTCTTCTTCATGTTTATTAATACAAGATTCCTTAGACAAATGGCAAGCACAGTTTAATATTTGTTGGAACACAGAGGGGCTTGCCAAAACAGTTGTTGTGTAAGAGGATTTCAAGGTTTTCAGATTATAATCATCTCTGGGTTAAATAAATGAATGATTACTCTGCCTTTTTCAATTAAAGAGGCACATCCTCTCTCGAGGTCTGATACTGATTTTGTTTGCTGTCCCACACGTTTCTATCAGCAAACCTGGATTCAACCAGCACTAATGAGTTTGATCTGGAGATTCTATCGAAGCTGGAACTGAAAAGCAAACTCAGACTTGAGTTTCAGGAAAATTAAAGAACGTTGGCTTTGCTTTTTTTCACAGTGCAACAGACTTTTTTTTTCTTCTTTCTTTCTTTCTCCTCTGCAGTAAAAGAAACATTCTGTATACATTTCCTCAGTTTTCCAGGGACAAACTGTTCTCTTCACTAACATTGCTCTTTCACTTCTGGTTTGCTGCAGAGTCCAAGGAAGTGTTTGGGATTCCCAGCTGAGCAGTTAATGCTCCCAGCCGGAATGGTTGAATTCCAGTTTTAGATCAATTCCAGAGCCACCTCTTTGCTCCGACCCCTCCTCTCCCCCAACCTAAATGAATTCTAATTGGAAAAGGATCTTGGGTTGTAGCACATACAGTAGGCTTGTTACATTACTGTTAACATGTGGGTTGAGGCTCCCTGCCTTTGATGAAAGAAAATATCGAATTTCACTGAAATGCTCCATTTTCAGCAGCCAACTTTAAGTAGTCTTGTGAGGATTTTGGGTACTGCCCCCCCTTCTGCAATAAAAAGCCTTCATAAACAACACAAAACAGAAGAAGTTTAGGTTAAGGTTGTCTGTCAGAGCAGCTCTGCCACCAGCTTTGTTACCTGAGGATTTTCTGAAAGAGTCAGACTTTTTGTTCTTTAGAAAGTAGAGTATGCACAGGAACGTAATGGAATATTCCTCTCTCGTATTTAGTCATCTGAAAACAACTGCTCTCAATAACACGCAGGAAAACATTTTGCCTCCAGTATCTGAAGCAGAGAATTGCTGTCCTTCCCTGATCAGAGTGATCATCGTTTTTTTTGGCAGCACAGCCAAGGATGACACAGGAGGGCATATGGGAACAGAAGGAGATGCCTGTGGTTTTTGGCTGGTCGGGGTGAAGGATGCTCCTCTTCCACATTACCCAACAGACCTGTATTCAGGCATCAGGTGTAGAGTGAAGCTCTGAAGGAGTGTAGGACTGGGCTTGAAGACAGAGGAGCAGAAGTTTTAGAGAGTTTCTGAGGAGTTATTTCTGACTGAAGTTATGTGGTGGAATTGGATTTCAAGAATTCATGTGAAATCTTCTGTTACATTGGGGCAAATCGCAGTTAACTTGGACTTCAGGGGAATAATTCCCAATATATTGTGAGAATTGATTTATTTACTTTAATTTTTTTTTCAAACAAATCTTTCTTGGCTAAGTGCTGGCTGGTACCAGTATATCACTTCTCAAATGTTTGTAGTTTTCCATTTTGATTGTGCTCAGGGTCAAACTGAATAAAAAATAAAGTCGTGCTCCCTCCAGCATCACATAATTACTGTGATAGATGGTCTCAAATGCTGCTTCCCCCCATTGAGCATGAAATACTGTAGTTGGGGTGGTTGTGTTGTACATGACATGAAATAGCTTCTATTTGCTGTGCCTTTAAGGTCTTAAAGTTTCCTATTTCCTGTTCTTTTGATGAGTCATTAACTTCTAATGCTCAGCTCTGGAATTATTGCTGTATTTAAAATGATTTCCCTAAAAACAGGAGATGGAGAACTTCACAGGCCATGTCTCTTACAGTTTTTTCTCTTCTTAAATTTCCTAACCTTACTGCCACCAGTGAAACCCCAAGACTGGTGTAATGGGGTGATTAGAAACCAGGGGAGATGTTACAGAGAGCTACTTCTTTAAGTTAAAAAAAAAAACAAAAGTGAAGAAAAATCGAATGTTTTGAATCTTACAGAAAGCTCTGTCTGCATCTTACAATTTGAGATGACTGCTCAAAGTTTTAACTGTGCCTTTTGCAAAACTGAACATGCTGAAAGTCACTGTGTAGCATTAATCTTTTGCTTAAACCCCTGGAAATTAAGATGAATGAAAAGACTTTGGAGATCTGCTTCTTATTTTGATCTCAAGCCCTGGTGTGAAACAGGGCTTGAAAGCCCATGTGCAAAGCAGCATCTTTTGTCACATTTCTGGTTCAGCCTGAAATCACACCAGAAAAGTTGCATGGAGAGAGAATTCAGTGCTCCTATAAAACATTTGGCTTAGTAAAATCTTCAGTGGTTGCTTCAAGGACTGGCATTACTTTTACTTCGGGTAGGGAAACTGAGGCAGGAGGAGTGACTATGGTGCTCAAAGCCAACAGGTCTGCTCTTGGCTGGAGTCTGGAAGTCTGCAGACATGTGAGTGATAAACCACAAACTGACAAAAAGGTTATTTATTGTAATTTTTAGTTTCCAAGGGTGCATTTCTTAGAACTCCATATAAATGGAGCCTTTGGAGTGGGTAGGAGTCTGTGCTGTAGTTGGGCTCTGTTGCCTCTTTTGTTAGACTTGTAACGCTTGCAATTAGTTAATGTAACTTTCTGACAGCACTGAAGTGCCCTAGGTCCTTCCAGAGCTTTTATTTTGTTTGTTTTTTAACCTCCACTGAGACTGTTCAGTTCCTTTTTCTAGTATAGCCTAAAAGCTGGTGTTATTTAACAACCCAAAGTAGAAAAAAAAGGTAGCCTTAGGGTATTCCAGCATATTCTAGTCATCACCCTGTTATCTGTAACCTTGGGTTGACACGAGATCCTTAGATGGAAATCTTTAAATAAATGCAAAGTATTGTATCAGAAGGACTTAGGCTCCTATGTCAGCCAGGCTGTGGGTCATCCCAGCTGTGGGTGCCACCCTGGATCCTCCCTGGGCATCAGACTGGTATCCTGGCCATGGATGCAACCTGGGAATGAGGCTGCATGGAGGGGCTGCAGCATCCTCGGTGCCTGGGTGTGTATGAAGTGACAGGGGACAGAAGTGTCCCTATCCTGCCTGTTCTCACTTGCTCTTGTGGAGCCAAAGCTCTCCAGGCTGGTGCAGCTGAAGGAGCACGAGCACGTTCCTGCAGCCCCAGCAGGGACTGGCTTTTCCTGTAAGTCCAACCAAAGGCCAATCCAGTTTTTTTTCCCTGTAGCAGCTGAACTTTTTAAGGTGCCTGGGAGGGTCATGTGAGGAAGAAGGGGCTTATAGAGGGAAGGAGCACCCTCTTGCAGAGTCCCATTTGCCCTCCAGCATGGACAAGGTCCTTGGTTTCCATTTCCCAGTCAGCTGAGCTTGGGTTTCACGCAGCTCTTTCATGTATGTCTACAAATTATAACAGTCTCTTTTTTTTTTTTTTTTTTTTTATGCAAAGTAGCAAATCAACAGAGTTATTTTGGTCCAGAACCGCTTCCTGGCGAGGTCTTGTCTGTGAAGGCAGGAGGGCACGTGGTTCTGCTGTGCTCCTGCAGCCCAACTAGGGCAGGAGAAATCCTTGAATCACCAGGAACAAATGGCTCATCTGTTTTCCATCAGGCCTGCCCTGTGGGGTCACCCCTTCCCAGCCCCACAGCAGAGCCCTCCATGAGGTGCTGAGCTAAGCTGACAGGTACCACAGCACTTGGCTCTACCTGGCCCCGTGTTTAATGGGTGGCTTCCTGCACTGGCGGCTCTTTGCAGCTCTCCCTGTGCTCTGGGGATGGATTCCAGCTGCTTTTCCCACTCCCACACAGGCAAAAGAGAAATGAGTCACGTACAACGTGTCCCTCATTTAATGGAAAGAGAAGGCTGTCCTGAAGGAGACTGTGTAAGATCCCAAGCACTAAAGTTCTGTAGCCTGAAAAGCAGCCTCTTTCTGCCACCTTGGTCTTTCTTCCCTTTGGAAATCCAGGCATTTGTGTTGAGAGCTGGTGACCTGCTCCCCCAAGTACCACATTGAGCTTTCACGTTCCCCCCGTGCTTTCATTTGGGTGTTTTGTTTGCCCTTTCCAGGAGCAGGAAGGTGTGAGCTGGCACTGTCAGTGGCTGCAGGTGGCACAACCTTTATGGAAGTATCCCTATGCTGTTTCCTACTTCACCAGGTTGTTCAGCATCTCTTTGAACCTACACCTAAATGTGTCTTATCCCATCCCTGCCTTAAAAAGTTGCTATGATGCCCCAGCTAGAAGTCACCTGACTAGAGAAATGGGCTTTATCCTCTCCACAGTTGTTTTAAAAACAAGAAGAATTTCTGATTTGTGTTGTTAATACTGTTGACGTTGGGAACTTTGGGATGTTCCCATTACTTAGGGTAAAGTCCTGTGCTTGTATCATTGTACAGGTCATTCCTGTTGCCTTCACAAAGGCTTTAAAACTTCAGTTATTTCTCCTGCCCATCCCCATATAAATCTTGGACTTCCCTTTGAGTCCCGTGGCAGAAGCAGGGCTGGGAAGGAAATGTCTGTGTTGGCACGTGCAGGAGTCACTCCAGCACTTGCACCTCTGCACTTCCCCCGTGCCCTGGTTGCAGGGGAAAATGGGATTTTAGTATACGGATTCTGAACAGTTTGGGCAGTGAGATGGCCATAAAATGCTGGCATTTCCAGTAAATCAAAGATTTTTCTGAGAAGCAGCTGCAGCATGGGGCAGGTCAGGGGGTAGATGTCAGAGAAGTGTGTCCTGTTTGGTTCAGCCCCTTCTGATCTTCCTGGAGATACTTAATAGGACCTAAGAAATATTGTCTCATTTACATACCCTCTGATCTAATTAAAAGACAATAAAGCCATGTGGGATTGCAGTTTTGTGCCACAGAAAATATCTGGTGTGATGAAATTGAATCGCTCTATCTTGATGAAATTTTTTTAAAAATAATGTTTCAAAGAAGAAGTTTTAAAAAATGTTATCTTTGTTCAGGAAGCTGAGAATGCCAAGCATAGGAACCAGGACTGAGCACTGATTCAGGGATTTGGAAGAGCTGGGTGTTGGCCAGCTCGTGGAGCAGAAGGGATAAGGCAGGCTGATGCAGACACTAAACCCAAGAAAAACAATAGACAACATGCAGGCCTGTTAATAAGTTCATTAGCATTCATGTAAAGCATTAAATAAACAAATGCATAATACACAAATCCTGTAAGCCTGAGAT
This sequence comes from Anabacerthia variegaticeps, assembly GCA_035583185.1. Lineage (NCBI taxonomy): Eukaryota > Metazoa > Chordata > Aves > Passeriformes > Furnariidae > Anabacerthia > Anabacerthia variegaticeps. The sequence goes on along the minus strand of JAWWEW010000048.1, from coordinate 6,990,154 downwards.
TATTAACCCTTAACACTTCTCTGGTGTGCTCCTGCAGGAGCAGAGCCTGTGCTGGCCTTGCCTCCCAGCTTTTTAACTGAGCCGTGGGGACATTGGTCAGGGGCTGGAATACTGGAAGGCAACCAGTGTTACAGCAAGGGTCAAAACTGAGAAATCCAGGCAATGGAGAGAAGAAAGGACTGCAGCTTCCCTTGCTTTGCTTGGATACAGCTGCTCGATGCTCAAAATAAACACCAGCTGATGAGACTCTCTTGCAAATTCTAAATACCTGTTTGTGAGAAATTTTAAGCAAAAACTGACTCTGACTGAAGCCGTGCCTGAGGGTCACTAATCTCCTGTAGCTGTTTTTCAGTGGCTTTAATAGATGATCTTTGGTTACTTGTGATCACCAGCTATACAGCCTGTCTTCATTCTTTCCCTCAAACTAATGAACTTGCAGCTGAAAAGTGTAATTTTTTTTCCCTCTCCCCAGTACAGTTTTTTATTAGTGAGGGGTTTTAGGCTCGTCTGGTCTTGATTTGTTTTGTGCTGGCTACCAGGCATAAATCTGCCGAGTTCCCTGTGGACTGCACTGGCTGGATGAGACCCTGCCCTCCTGCCCCTCCTCCTGGGGGAACTCCTGTGGCTGAACCACATGGAATCCACATGGCTGGGCTGAACTCAGTTGGGTTTCCAACTATACCAACAGCCATCTATATATATATTATATATATATTTATTATATATATATATATAAAATATATATATGAAGTGCCACGGCAACTTTTGTCCAGTGGTTTATATTTGCTTCCTTTTCTTTCCTTGGGTTCAATATTCAGCACTGGGAAAAGGGCATCTTTCTATTACACTTGGTGCTAAGCAGTGGTGCAGGGGAGGATTGTGAACAGGCAACTTTCTTTGCATGGTTTCCTCAAGAAATTGTATTTACTGATGTTTCATTTCCTATGTATTTCCTCATTTATGGGATGGGGATTATTAACCTGCCTGAATACAGTGGTTATATCAGACAGATAACCTGAGGGGCACATGTGGCTTTCATAAAAATATACCACCCATTTCCATCATCGTGAACTGTGTCATGCACCGGTTGGGTCGCCATAAATCGCTGTGAAATGCACACAGCCTTAACCAGCAGTGAGAAGCACATAACTTAACCACGGAGTAACTAACCATCTTAATAAATCTAAATTCACTCTTTACTGGAGACACTTCAGGGAGAGTGGGAACAGTTTCTGCAGCCTGTTATCCCACGTGGTCACGGTAATGTAAAGGGTAAGCAGAGCTCTTGTTCTGCAGAGAGATCCCCGTGCCCTGCTCCCTGTTCCCCCCTCTGTGTTTGGGAATCTGTGTCTTGTGGAAAACAAATAAAAAGCGCTGCCAAGCAGCCGGCTCTGCAGCCACAGTGCCCAGCGCCGCGTTCAGGGCCGTCATTAAAAGATCTCATGAAACAGCCTTAAAAATGAAAAGTTTCCTTTCTGAGAGAGAGAGAGATAATTGAACTCATTGATTTGTTTCACGGTTTGTTTGCCCTTTCATTCCCTTCCTGAGGTGCTGTTTGTTGAGGAATGTCTCCAATTGCCAGAAAGACAGTGGGGTGTCTAATATTTCCCCGCCAGCTCTCCTTTCAGCCAGAGCAGAGTACTGTGGCAAGCCTACGATATGAATTTTTAATGCAGAACTTTATAACATAGCCCTTGCAGCACGGCTGCACTACTCTCTGGAGCTTTCAGATTTAATGCTCTGATGAACAGAGCACAGACTTGGGGCATTCGACAGCAGCCGGAATTAACCCCCGAGTTACCGAGTGAGCAGCACTTAATTTCCCTGCAGATTGATGCAGGCACGGGAGGAAAGATTGCAGATACTCCCTCGTTGGAAAACTCTCCAAATAACTGGGATTTGGACTCGCAAAATTATCCGGGATGCGTTTTCCCTTTTGCTGGTAATGGGGTTTTTTAAGGCTGTTTGCTTTTCCTGGACTCCACAGTGCTGTAGTCATTGTGTGCTGGATAAAAGGATGCTGTCTGGGCTCAGATAATGACCCAGGCTGGATGGCCAGAGAGGGAAAAAAATTAAATCAGCTCTGTAATGCATCATGGACGTGAACTTGCCATAGGTTCCTATTCTTCCAGATCATATCATTTAGCTGTTTATGTGGTGAATCATGGTAGTCTGTCTGAGGGGATTTTGCTCTGTTTGGAATATGATCTTAACTAGATGTGGATGTTCCTATTAGCCCATCATCTTATTTACCTAGTGAGAAGTGTAGAGGCAGCAGTGGAGATAAGTAGCCCAAATTATTACTCTTCAGGGCATTAGCACATGTTTGTCAGTGTTGAATTTCATCTGCCTGTTCACCTGACTCGTTTTAGTGTCTGAACTTTTTTCTCTTCTGCAGTCTTGGTAATAATAATTCTGCTTTACTGCAGTTAGTGCTGCTGTGCTGATCATCAGCTTTTCTTAATCAGCCCTGTACTTATTAAACAACACTTCTCCTAATGCATTATCTGGAGGAATATTGCCCTCAGAATCCTTCACAGTCTGTCTGTGTAGTCCTTCGGTTTTTCCTGGCTGGTTCTTTCTGGTAGCAGAGCCAGGGCTGGCCTTGCAGGACTTTGTCAGGAGTAAAATGCAGCATTTGTAAGTTTGATAACGGAGGAGGAGCCTGATGTATTTAAATTGTGATAGCATTGGTGTAAGCCAGAGAGAATTAGGCACAGGACATGCCAGGTGTTAATGGCACTCAAGAGAAAGCCATAACAGGGAGTTTGTGCTCAGGTGATGTGAAACCATTTGCCTTAAGCCTTCGTGAATGAGAAATGCAAGTTGTTCTTAACTGATACCACCAAAGTACATTTACACTTTTTAATCTTAAATCAGCATCTCGGCTTTAGAGAGACATTTGCACATTTGTTTCACATGAGGTCCTTTAAGCAGCTTGCCTTATTGATTATAGGCCCAAGATTGGCTTTGCTCCCTCCACTGTTATTACTGACTCACGAGATTAAGGTTTTCAAGGCTTGTTGCTAAATGTGGAGAGACCCTGTCACTTCATTCAGTACTTCTAGGTATCTATTAACTTCATTTCTATATAAAACCACTGTATTTTGATAGGAAGTTTAGTTGGAGACTGGCTCATGAAAAGGACACTCCTGTTTTCAGTCCTGTGCTGGTAATTATCTCTATGTCTTATTTTTGTTGTGTCAAGCACGCTACCTAAACCAAGGCTGATGACTCAGTTTTGCCATATGTACAAAGGGCACTTGGGGTAAGGCAAGACTTCATCAATGTGGATAGTCTTTCAGTCCTTGGATAGGAAAGTGGAAGTGCTGTTCTGGTGCTTGCATTGTAGCTGTAAAAATAAATGTACACAAATAGAAGCACATAAAATGCATTTGCTGACCATTCATTTGAACATCCATTAGGTCATTCTGTGATGAATGGAAATATTCTTCTTTCCTGGAGACCTCACCAAAGGAAAAAAGATGCATGTGGCATCTGCCATAATAATAACTCTGTGTTACCACTGACTGCCCCATTGCAGGGCACTGGGGTGGGCAGTTTTAATCATTCTACCTTTTTTCATTGTTTTACCTTTGTGGTACTTTAATGTGTGAGTTTTCTGCTTTTCCAGAGCCAAAGTGGAAATATTTATTTAATGAGTTGTAGCAGATTTTTATATGCAGAGTGGTAGGTTGAGGAGCATGACTCACAGGAAGTAAAGAGCCCAACAAATTCAGGGTGTTTAACCATTTCCAGTTCCTCTCCATGGTCCTTTCCACCTGGGGGAAGGCAGGGAAGAGGAGCAAAAGGCAGAGTGTCCTACTCTGGACTCCAGAGACAGCCCTGCCTGGTGCTCCCTGTCTTGACTCAAATCAAGGTGATAAGGGTCTTCTGGAGTGTCCCCACTCAGGCACTTTCACTGATGTCACCTTCTGTGGCTTTGAAGTTTGCGTGCATGACCAGAATGATCTTTTCTGTTACTGACCCAAGATAAAACATTGATTTTTTTTTTTAATTGCATGTAATCAGAATAAAGTAGCTGCTGTAGTAGGTTGCACTTCTCAATTACAGATTTTGGTGTTGAGACCTGCAGGATCTGAGTCAGGAGGCTGTATCTGGACTAGCTTAAATTTGGGGCTCAAAGCCAGAATTGATATACATTCTACTTTTTAAAATGCAAGTAAATGCCTGGGATGGCTTTTATTTCTAGGGCAGAAGTTGAAATAATTAAATTGCAGCAGAGTATACCATATGGGTGTCTTTGAAGATCGTGGTAAGAAAGCATTCCTTGGTAATATGCAGTAGCACTTTTAATAACTTCCCTGTCCTGTGTTGGTTGAGATGTGTGGAGCCAGTTGGGAAATGTGCATTAGCATTGCAACTTGCCATCTGAGTGACAACAAACAACTCCTGCTGCTGGAATGCTAACAACGACAAGTCATTTGGTACAGCCATTTGCCAGTTTAATGGCTTAAGCAGCTTAGTTTTAATTAAACAGCAGCTTCTGTGTATGATATCAGAGCAAATAATGTTCTCCTTACAAGCTGAGTTGTTTAGTGTTGTCCCCAACTTGCTGGAGATACCAACAGCCTCTCTGTTCCAGCTGGTGCACTGGCTGCCAGTTCATTTGCCAAATTTGTCTGCAGTGAAGCAAACAAACCCCTTTGGGGTATGGATGAGCCTTAATCTATTAGTTAAGTGCAAGCTCAGCCTTGCCTTGGTGGCAGAAGTCATTCCTTGGGTGAGAAGAGCTCCATCCAAGGGCTAAAATTGTGGTTCCTCACCAAATGTGTAGGCTGGGAGATCCTTCACCCATCTACCCAAGGGCTGTAGGAGAAAAGGACTGGGAACTTATTGATGAAGGGCTAAAATTCTTGCCTGGGGTCAGAAGGTGCAGCTGACATGAAGACAAAGCAACTGCAGTGTCCAAGGCCAGGTTGGACAGGGCTTGGAGCAGCCTGGTCTAGTGGGAGATGTCCCTGCCCATGGCAGGGGATTGAAATGAGATGTCTTTAATGTCCCTTCCAACATAAACCATTCTAGGATTCTCTGCTTTTGTAGGAAGAGTGAGGGTTTGGGTGATCTATCTGAAATTAATTTCATGGAGGGCTAAGTGATAGTCAGGAAAAGCAGTCATGTCCTCTTCATTTCATTCCCTAGTACCTGGAATCTACAGATCCCTCACTGTCTTCCTTGGCTGATGTTCCTTCTCAAAGAGAACGGTGTAACCTGAACTTCTGCACAGCAGATGAAGGTCTACCACTTGGACCACTTAAGATTAGACCTGTAACATCATGTGTGGACAACTGATTAGAAACAGCCTGGATTTCAGAGGTGTTTTTTTGATTTCTGGTATCTGCAAATGTCAGCCACGGCCCTGGTTTCCACGTGACCTGATCCCAGGAGCCCAGGTGCCCAGAGCCAGGAGCTCCAAGGAGCTCAAGATGCTTTGCAGGAGTTTTCCCACCTTCTTTATTTCTCCTTTTCATTTCCCAACCCTTCCCCTTCAGTCCTCACATACCTTTGTATCAGTGTGGCAGTTTATGCAAAATCTGTACTTTGGAGGTTACGCCCACGGTAACAACCATAAGGAGGCCACCAGAGGTTTTTTGAAGTTAAGAAAGCAATAAAACCCCAGAATACACAAGGTTTAGCTCAAGATATGCTTATTGGGGCAAGTATTTCACATCTTGAACTAGAACCACTTGAGACTTGGTGCAGCCTAGCACTGTCTGATTTATTTAATCACATTTACATGAAATCAGATATATTCATCAGCAGAGAACATCGTGAGCAAATGGAATGGAACCATTTCTCCACACACTTTCTGGCTTTTGTAGCAGAAAAACCTGTAACTGGTGGCTGCTCAGTTCTGTCTGCAGAAACTTCTTTTAGTTGAATGAAATAAACAGCAAATGAGTGTTTGTTTACAAGCCATGGGTGAAGCTGTGGATTTCTATGCTCCTCTTTTATTAATTATTTTGGGGGAAGTGCTGTTGGGTTATTAAAAGCACAACTGTAGTCACAGCTAGGGAGAAGGGATTAAAGTTGTATTTCATAAAGTTGCTGGCAGAAATACGCACCCAAAGTGGCCCATAGTAAATAATCAGCAGTTGTGTTCATTATTGCAGCTTGCAGTCACTTGAATTCATCAGCAGCCCTTCCTTGGCTTTGCATATGGATGAATGTCAAGTGTGTTGTGGCTTTTGGTGCAGATGGAGAAGAGTCACCCATCACATCTCATTCCTGCAGGAACAGTAAAGAGACAATGTTGTTGTTGTAATCATGCAGGTATCTGGTGCTGCCAAATTGTGCATTATTGGTTTTTCATCATCTTAGCAATTCAAGGAGATGTTCTTGTCACCAGTCACAAAAGGAAGATAATGCAGAGCCTTTCTTAGTGCCATGTGCTTCAAGAGCTGATGTTATAAAACAGTTTATCTTTTTTTTCCCAGAGCTCTCTACTTTTAAGGGCTTTGTTGTGCACGCTGCTGCAAATACATTTGCTGCCTGCATTAGTCATTTACAGTACTTAGATCCTGTAACTATTAAATTGTTAACATTTGGAGCCAGCTCTAATTATCTTTTACTATTATTATTTTTAATGGGCACAGTGCTTTCTTTCCTCTTCAGCTTTCCTGAACATTGGAGGGATCTTTAAAGTATCCTAACACTGAAGCATCATCTTTGATTCCTGTTTGTACTGTTTGTTTTCTTATCTCTCTGAAATACTGTGCTCACCAAGAGTGTTAATCACCAGTTATTCCACTCTATGTTCTCTTTATCCATTCTTTCACTTCTGTGGGAAAGTGTGGAAGTCCTTCGTTTAACTGTTAGTTTTTCTGATGTCTTTTTTGAATTTTCCCATATCTGAAACCATAAAAACCTAGGGGTGCTTGACTTCAGCATTAATGGCACTCTTTTTCCCAGTGTTTAGTGTTTGGTGGGGAAAGAAAGATGATAATGTTGATGGTGATGTTGTTCACTTCTGGGGGACTGTCCACAGACAGACCTTTCTTTGAGCTTCTAATTAAGATCCTGTGGATCTCAGGGATGGAGGAAGGCTCTCAGCATTGCCATGTGGCCAGGCAGGCTGTGGTGGTATTAAGTGAGCTCTGTGCTCATGGTCTAGATCCGTGATTTTCTGTGTGTTCTGCAAATTCCTGCAATTCCACTGGTTATTGGTAAGAAATCACAGCAATAACTGTGAAAGGCAACCACTCATAAACTGTAAATGTGCTGTACTAGTGTTTCATCCTTTGATGGGAAGCTCCAGGTAGTCTGGAAGTTAGAAAGGTTGGAAATGACTCTTGAAGATCCCCTGGTGTGTCAGTTTTAGCTGGGACTTGATCCTTTTAACCCTGTGGGTATCTGTCCCTAGGCCAGCAGTGACTCCCTTGGCTTTCCTCTCCTCCTTGCCTTCGTTCTGTTGTGGTTGTTGTTATAGTTTTAAATATACAATATCTTGGTGTTAAGTATGTCAGACCAGTTTAACTCATCAGAAAACCATTTCAGTGGAGGGCTTGTAGCTGATAATGGGTGTACTTTTGCCCTCTTCCCTAAAAGCCAGTGGCCACTAAATATAGCAGTGCGAGCTATTCTTGATTATGTAACATCTCTATCTCTCTGTACTCTGATTAAACAATCTATTTTCTTGGCAAAGGAGTGTGAGCTAATTTTCTATTATTGATCAGAAACATATTTTAGCTGTGATACAGATGACTTATTTGTCTTGCTCCCTGTTGGATTGATTTTTGTCACCGCTGTGTCACCAGCGATGCCGTGGCAGAGCCAGGCAGGGGTTGGGGATGGTGAGGGCGGTGTTGAACAATCTCCCTGTGCTGTGGGGGGGGGACAAGCCTTTTTATCTTAACACTTTTTCTCCCTCTCAACATACTGTATATTAACTAAATTTTTATTGTTTATCATTTAGACACACATTTTTTCGTAGTTCATTCCTCTTCCCTTGTGCCTTCTACCTTCATAGCAATGGGTTGCAGGAAGATTAGCTCTACCATATACCCTAAAATAACCTGCATGGTCAAGGCCTGTGGAAGATTTAATTATTGACCATTTCTCGAAACAAATTTAAGAAAAAACCTCCATGGATTAAATTCATGAGCTTTACAATGTATTCCTGCATTCTGCCCATACAGAGCTCCCCTCCCACCCCCTCTAAGTCTTTTACAGCATCAAATAAACCTCTGTTGCACTTCAGGCTTGGGAAGATGGAAGTGCATGGAAGGTGAGGGGGAAGGAGACAGAGCCATGTGCAGCCAGGGAGTCTGGCCCCATCCTCGCTGTTTGTAAAACACTTCAGAGGCAAAGTGAGGTTCCCTGGATTACTGATTTACTGCTTGAGGCCATAAAAGGAGCTGAGCCCAGGGAAAACAGCAGAAGACTAAATAAGCTTTATTTAGAAAGTTTCAAACTTTGGCACAAAGGGTGCAGGAACTGATGGCACAAACTGTCTGCTTTGGGGAAAAGAAGGGGAAATTCCCCTGCTCCTGTGCCTGTGTACAACATCATGCTCCAGCAAAGTGAACCCACAGGTTCAGACCTGTGAGACCTGGGCAGGGGCTGCCACACCTGAGAAATGTGGGTGCTGCAGCAGGAGAGCAGAGCCAGGTGGAGGTGGGACACCTGAGAGGGTTACAGACCCACCTTTAGAGCTCCCCAGGGCAGGGCACAGCAGGGAGGGCTGTTTGGCACCCAAGGATCCAAACAGGCTGAAGCTGCTCATTAAGCAAATGCTGGGTTTGTGGGTCTGAGACCCCTTGGTTACAGAATTAGCACTGCATGAAAGCCCAGGCAGATCCAAAGGGTCAGTCAGCATTGTCTGACCTCCCTTCTCTGCTACAGCTCCTTGGTAATGTAGGAAGGATGGTTTTCATCCACCGAAGAGGCTTCTGATATAGTAGAAGTGTTGAGGAATTGTCATTAGCAACAGAAAACTAATATTTTCAGTTCAAATTCCCCTTCTGTAGGAACACTAAACCAGTTATATTAACTGTTGAAACAGAATAATCAAATAGCTCCTTACCACGGGCTACAACATTAGTCAAGCCTGAAGCTGTTTTACTCCAGCAGTATTTTAAAGGCAAAGCAACTGTTGCAAGGGAAATAAAGAACTTGAAAAGTGTTTCTGCAAATAATATTGTAAAAGGTGAAATTAGAGAACCGTGCACTGTTGTCCTCCAAGGGCTTGCAGTAGTACCCGGTGTTGTTGGGTTTTGCCATGAAGGATTATTTAAAGTAATTTTGCTGTCTAATATATATCTAGCTTTGATTCTGTGTAGGCAGGCAATCTGTCAGTCATGGCAGTGAGCATCCCTCATAACCCAGTACAACTGGAGGCTTAAGTTGGAAAAGAATTGAGCGGCTTTATATATTCAGCAAAGATTTGCAAGGAAATCCTCCTGGCTGGTGCAGGAGGCTCGAGTGAAGCTCCAGCACAGCATGTGGTCAGTGCCAACCTTGACCAGCTCCTGAGGGCAACTGGGGGCTGAGCCTGCTTTTTGGGTGCCCCACTGGAGTGAGAGCAAATCTAGAGAATGAAGGGAGAGAGAGGGAGGCAACTCCTTCGTGTGAAGACCAGGAGGTTTGTTCTCTGTCTCTCAGGCATCTGTCCACACTCCGTGATAATGGACTGGTGCTTGTGCAGGTTTAGACAGCACCTGTTCTCCTTCCCCCAGTTTGTTTTCTCTATCCCTGCTCTCACATTCCCTCCTTTGTTCCTTTCTGCCTGTTCTTTGCTGCTTTGTTCCTCTGCTCAGCAGGATGGATGCTGTTGAGAGCTCTGAACTGAAACTGTAAGGCATTGATATGGTTGCCATTTGACAGCAGTGGTGTTTGCAGTCAGGGCAAAGCTGGGCCAAACTGGGAAGAGAGAAAACCATATTGGTAATTGGATGCATTACTATAAAGAAAGCAATCATCCTGGTTATTAATGTTCAGCATAACTCCTGGGAAAGGTAAAACCTACTCAAAATGTGGAGTACACAAGTCTCTGTCATGTTTTATGCTGTTTTCTTTTCATTTATTGGATAGAAGGACATTTGTTGCCTTTATCAGAGGCCATGTAAGGCTATTTTCTTAATAGCCAGAAGGAAATAGTTGCTTGAGAAGCCAGAAGAGAACAGACACATCACCTGTGTTCCCTTTCTAAGCCAAAAGCATCGCAAGCATTTCCCCAAATGCATCTCCCACCTGAATGTTCCTGCAGAGTCAATGCTCAGCTTTTCTTTTGCACAACTCACATGTCCCTGACACAGATAAAGCATTTTATAGGTTCTTACAGTGGTGGACAAAGCTACAGAATAAGTAAAGAAATTATTAGATACCTAGTTTTTCCAAATTTCTGGGCTCCCTAGCTCTCTCTGTGGTTAAGGAGAAGAAGAGATGCTGGGTGTCTCTGGAAATAAACTCCTAGAGATCAGTCTGGAATAGGAATGTTGCTATAGTAAAATTTGTGAACAGTCTCCAATCTTTGAGGTTATTTTTGCTCTAGAGAAAACAAACACACAGAAATCTGTGATTCTGGCATTGGTAGTATGAGGGAAGATTGTTCATTTTTGGGTTGGAGCTACTCAAAACCTAACGTGATGTTTCAGATGTGACACAGTGATTCTAAAAAAAAAAATAAACCACCAAAAAACCCCAGCAAAATGCCCCATATCCTTGCCAAGGCATTTGTGTTTATTTTAAACGTTGTAACTCCAGTGACATTATTAAGTAAGTTAAAATATTTGTGTGTATTTTTAGAGGATCTTTAATCAAAGCACAGACAATTCTTCCTGCTGATTCTTCAGTTTAAGGTATTGCCATTCCAATAAAACAGAATGACACTTAAGATGCCTGCAATTAGGGTTTCTAATTTTGGGTAAATTATCTATTTTAAGTCCATCAGTGAAAATAAGTGAATTGTTGCAGGTGCTCTATCTCCAAAATATAAACCCAACTATCTATCTATCTATCTATCTATCTATCTATCTATCTATCTATCTATCATCTGTCTGTCTGTCTAATCTGTCTATCACTGTGGTTGTTTATTTTGATATACAATATTTTATTTATTTGGAAAAACAATTATGAAAGAGCTTATGCGAATTGCAGAATAACAGAATTAGTAAGATTTGGTCTTTAAGGAAGCCTTTATTTTATACTTTGTTATACTTTTTTCCAAGTGAAATAAAACCTGGCAGGTTCTGCCCCTGTGCTGTGGGAGCAGAGCACTTTGTGCATCCCCAGCCCTGCCCGACCACAGCCTTGATCCCTTTTCCCAAGGAAATGGAGCTTCCCTGAGCCTGTGGGGTGTTTCACTGCCAACCTGCCTGGCCACCCCTTTGCACTTCATCACTTCCCCTCCTAAATTACCTTGGGAGCTGCTGATTGACTTGGGCAGTAATTAACAGCCTTAGAAACCCGCTGCCCCGGGAGCTCTGATGAAGCTTGGAGGAATTGGGGATGGAAGAGAGACAAATAGCCCATTTGAGGGCAGCAGGTTGACCAGCCGTGTCTGTGTAGCTGCAAAGCATCCCTGGTGTGTATTTCCTACCATTTGGGGGTGAAGAGGTGACATTTAGGGAATGAGGGAGGGATGTAGAAATGCTGCAGGAGGAAGCAGCAGTGGGGGGTGGCTGAAGGCACAGATGGGACAGCTGATATTGTCACAACAGGTACTGTCTAAACAACTTTATGGGAACAATTGATGGGAAGCAGGGCTTTGTTTGGACTTGGGGAGGATGTGTGTTTTAGCCACTGACTCACCTCCATGTGGAGCATCACAGGAAGCGGCCACGGGGTGTCAGGTAAAACGGCTCCTCCCAAACCTGGGTTTGCAGCAGTGCTGGCTTGCTCTTCACAGGGAGGGTTTGCTCACTGTGGACACCCCATAGACTCCAAATCATAGAAATGGGTAAAACCACACCTGACCCCACCACTTCAGAGCCTGCTGCTTGTTTTCCTCATCAGCCAGTTCAAAGCTGCTGTTGGGAGTGACTCGTATCAACCAAGTCTGCTGAATTTCACTCAGATGGCCGCTGCTCTGTTTAATTGTGTAGCAAAAGAGCTGCCATCTGAAGCTCTGTGAGCACACTGCAGGAATGCTGCACTCCTGGCACCAGGAATGAACACCCAGAGAGCAGGGTATGGACCCCGAGCCTGAAAGTTCCCACCTACTCTTCAGGGACGTATTCTGCAAGTCACTGGAGTGCAGGAGGTGAGAAAGTGTTGGGGTTCACAAGTTTGGGAGTGAAGTGAACTAAGTCACCATTAATAAAGCAATCACTTACCAAAATGGCTTGCAAAGGATGCTTTAGGTTAGGGTTCCTGCCAGTGTGGACCACAAAACAACAGTGGAAGAAGTGAATGATGTCTGGTGTGAGATGCACGTTCCTCCTGCTCGTGTTGGGATCAGGAAGAACTGAGGGCATGCAAAACCTGGGAACAAGGGAGGAACTTGCTTTGTGTGCAAGAAGAGCAGCTTTCCTGGTAGGAAAACCTCTAAAGCTCAATCCAAATGTTTGGATCCTTGGGAAGCAGTGATTTCATCAGCATATCTAACTGCAGAGTGTACCCAAAAGACCCCAAATGAGGACAGTTACAGGGAATGTGAGGTTTAATAAAGCTGCTGCCTTGATATGATTAATAAAGCTGCTGATTTCCCATGTCTTATCAGCCGACTCTAACACTGGTTTGTATATTTGTTATCTCCATTCTGCATTGTGGTAGGGGTGGATAAATAGAAATACCACAGAGGCGACAGGAAACAAAACAAAAATAATCAAACATGTTTATCACTAGAGCATTAAAATGGCTGCTGTGGCAGACACCAGATGAATTATGCAATACATAACTTAATTCTCTGGGCCACAGATGTTTCATTTTTCCTGCAAGAAGCTGATTGAACCTTGAATGACAGTTTCAGGCAGTCTTTGATTGCTCTGTGGGTCACATGCTTGATATGACCTGCATTTGAGTTGCTTTCTACATGCTGTTGCTTTATAAAACATGTAAAATTGACATCGTGTTGGCTGCTCAAGGCCAAGTCAGGAGTAATTCCATGGGTTTGATATGCTTTGTGTGCAAGGGAGGCAGAGGGAAGGGTGCCTGTGTTTAAATTCTGGTGTGTTATTGAATCAGCCGAAGTCAGGAGAGGGGGATTGCAGCGAGCTCTTTCAATTTGTACCAGGAGGCACGAGGAAATTGGGAATTTGCTGCATCTGTGTCATCCTGCATTGGTGGAAAATCCTCAGAGCCGTGGTGTGGGATCAGGCAGCGACTCCTGCAGCCCAGGGCAGCGCCAGGAAGGCAGCTAGCAATGTTTGTCTAAATAAACTCCTCTGAGCACTTTAAACCTGAACCTGGAGGTTTTATTCCCCACCCTGAGGATTCAGTCCTGCAAATCTGCTGGGTTGGTGCTGGTGCAGAACCTCAGGACATTAATGTGGGTGGGATTCTGACATAAATACATCAAAAATTAAACATCAGAAAGTCCTTTCTGCTTTTCTGCATAGCCTGTAAAGGATTGCAGGAGGAGGAACTGCAGGGACTCCTCTCTTTGCCTGCCAGGAGAACCTGCACTCCTGGAGCCCACAGCTCGTGAGGTTCCACATTTCTCACCAGTGGGTGGAAATGGAGTTTTAAATCCATCTAAGCAAGGTTATTTGTTTCTGCAGATTTCAGGTGCAAAAGTTATCTTGTGCTTCAACACCTTCTTTGAACTCCTCTGTGGCCCAGAGGATTCTCCTCAGTTGTCTGAGATGGAAGGAATGCAAAATAATCGAAATCTGGGCACTCTTAATTACTGATTTTGACACTGCTCTTAGGGCTTTGCAGGGTAAAGCAAAAACACACCTTGAAAGAGGAATATTTGGTCAGGAGAAAATGGGTTTATTGCCTTTCTCTCTCTTTCTGTAATGGACAGTGTGATGGTTGGACATGGAGATCTGTTCTTGTGGACAGAAAAACACAGTGAAAGCTGAGTAAGAGCTGTTTAAAAGGAGGGTTGAACAGTGTGGGGAGCCAAAATTCAAATAAGAAAATAGTCTTCCAGTCCAATCAAAAAGATGGACCATCTCTTTATATATTGGGCTCCTTTTGAATTCAACCAGTATGCCTTTTCTTGATTCCAGCTGCTTCCATCGAGTGTTCCTTGGTCTGCCAAGTGTGCCAAGGTCGTGTGTGTGTGACACTCTGGGAATTACAGCTCCAGGGTGCTATGAGTTGATGTTTTCTGTTAGATATAATTCTTACTTTTTTCTCTTAGTGTTTTATTGAGCATATCAATTAGTGTCACTCATATCAATTTCTCTCCAGAAGTGATTAAGAAAACACTGCCGATCTTTAGAAACGGCTCCCTCGTGTATCCCTGGAATAAATTCTCTTGTCTGTAAAACTTTCTAATTGCAAACATGATTTTATTTTTATTTTTTTTAATCCTTGAAATTCTGACTTCAGCCATGAAAGAGAAACCAAAGTGCAGGTTTTCTTGGAAAGCAGTTTTCCTCCAGCCTGACAAATGTTTTATTCTATAGGGTCTTTTCCCTCTAACGAGCGAGATGATTCCTGTCTTGTATTGTCCAAATATCCTGGGCTTTATAGGCAGTTTTGTTGACCTTTTTCAATATTTGATGATCACTTGACATCTTTCAAGCACCCAGGACCTCGTTTATTTGAAGATCATACCTGCAGCTGGCGTGGCTGCTCCATCCTGGCGTGCTTAATGAGAAATCTTGCCATGAGATTTATTTTTTCAGCTTGAGCGTGTCTGCGGTGGGAGGGGGGCAAGGAGAGGAAAGTGGAATTAATTTAATAAAAGCAAAAAAAAACCCAAAAGAGGGAAGAAACATTGAGTCTCTTGCTAGGGGAGGGACTTGATTTGTGGGATGTCTGCACAGAGGGGTCTGGGCAGTGTAAAGTGGCCATTCAGCCAGTGCTGTAATCACCAGAGCACCTGAACCCAGCCTGTCTTTGATCTCTCAATTTAAAGCCTTCAAGTGTTTCACTGCTTAGGAGAGAGAGGATTTTTTCTTCAGTTGAGTTCCTAGGAAAGGAAACACCCAATTCATTACTGAACTTGGTGGATTTATGAATCCCTGAACACAGAAATTCTTTTACAAGGGGCCTGGATTTATATGACATTGGAAAAAGGATTATCTGATCTGAAGATCCTTAGAGGGTTGCTCTGAAAGAAAATATTAACCTATAGCTCTTGCAATTTGAAAAGTAGATTTGAGAACTTAGTAGTAAAAAGTATGTGAGATCTCCCCCTTTGACATGCTATGCTGGTTATGCTGAAATCACTTTTTATTTTACTCTTTGTACAGCCCTTCTGCCTATTCCATTTCAATCTTGCATTAGCAATAAAGGGGAATTTATCCTCTGTGGATGTCTGTTGGATTAGAATCATTATGAATTCTAAAAATGCCTAAACTGTGTGTGCAGTGATACTCATAAAGTGCAAGAGAAGTGAAATTAGTGGGGTTTTTTAATATTACCTTCTATCAGAAACTTTCTAAGAGCTTCAAAGAAAATGTGTGGGGGTTCTTTCTTTCCTAAAAATTGGGCAACAAATCACAGGCACCTTGAGATGGTCACTGAGGTGCAGGGATTAGATGAGGGCATCTACCAGCAGAGCTTAGGAAGAGCTTTAAATGTGGGGGGTGGGAAATTTGTCATCCTGTTTTGCTTAAAGAAAGCCTAAAACTGAATATTCAAATGCTGGGATGCTCCTGTGCCCTGAGTGAATGCCGTGATCATTGGGCTGCAGGCAATTCTGCCATTGTGTAGTGATCCGAAATTGCTTCCTAGACCCAGGAACCTTCCCTGATAAAAATTTTATTGAAACCTGAACAAATAAAAATCCAATGCATTTCTTTTTGCCTTTTTTTTTTTTTTTAAAATGCTTTGACCCTTCTCCTTCATTTCTTCCCTTCCCAAATGTCCCAAATAACTCTACATATTTTGTGCCAGCCAAGTGCTGGGTTCTACTGCCTGTAATTTTAAGAGGCTGAGCTGTTTACCTAATTTGGCCAAAATCTGCTCCGTGGCCATCACAGATATATGTAACAAGGAGGATTTTTCTTTTTTTCCCCCCTTAATTAAACATAAATGCACATTAGCTGATAATGTCTGCTTTTAGTTTGAAATTGCCTGCGTAAATGTTTTGGTAATTAGAAGGTTTTAACAAGCCCCACTGGCTCCATATACCGTTTGCTGTGACTAGTAAACTTTTACATGTTTTTAAAGAAAACAAATGTGTGGGAAAAAATGCTGTTTGTTTTTTGCCAAACCAAAGTATTAATCTGCCCTGGTAGGGAAGTTTCTTGGCCACTCCACTGCCTGCAATTTCCAAAGTGTCATCTGTATTTTTCAGTTCTTCCATGTATAAAGAATCCAACAGCAGTTTCCTTCAAGGTTGAGTAAGTTTGAATCTTTAAGGGGCTGTAGCCACAAGATTTGGCAAACCATTCACTTGTCATGTTAATAAAAAAGGAATTGTTTCTGCCTCTTTAAGCTAAATGAAGGACTTGGATCAACTGGATTTTAATCATAAAGTCTAGATTCTTCTTGCTTGCGAGTGAATAACTTCATGGTGTTTGGGGGTTTCATCCAATTTGATTTTATTTAGAAGAACTGAGCTTCTTGCACGTTACCAAGCCTTGAATTTGCCTGCTTGTTATGCTGTTGAAACCTAATCCGTTATCTTGATCTCAAAACGAAAATTGAGCCTTTCTGCACTTTTTATTTCCCATAAGCAATTGAATTGAAAAGTGGGGTGGTTTGCTTTGCTTTTCATTTTTTTTTTAAACTCCTTAAGTTGTTTTTTATAGATGGCATGGCAGTTTTGAGGGCTGTTTCATGACTGGTAAAAGCTTATATGCTGTAAAATCTATAGCTTTTAATGCTTTTTTGTTTCTCGCTTCAAACACAGTACCAAGAGAAGAAATAACAGAATATATCGTGGTCATGCTGCTTCAACAGTTCAGATTCTCTTTACTTGGTGCTGCTGGTTCTGTAGCTCCAAATGCTTGAGCTGAAAATTTGATTTCCTAAATTCCTTAGCCTGAAAATGCTGGAACTTAGAACAAGCTGTAATGCACCCTGAAGAACTGTCTTGCTTACATGATTGCTTTTCCTCCACACAGAGATTATAAGAAACTAGATCAGAGAAGTGATTATATCATCTGTGGAATGCAAAAACACAGGGTAGATAATACTTACTCCTGAAGATGGCTTTTCCCCACTCTTTCTCTCATGATCTGTTCTAATGTTAAGAAAGTGTCACCCTTGACCAAAGCCTGATTAATTTCAGTTTGCAATGTGAAAATCTGATGTACATCAGCATTGGTATCAGTGGGTTTTAGCAAAAGGTCCTCTTGTTGCTAATAGTCCTCATTCTCTGTGTCTGCCTGAAGAAAGAGAGAACTTTGGGGGGCTCCTCCTTGCCCTCAGCTCTTGGGCTGAGGGGACAATCCAGGCACTCACAAGAGACCAAAGAGGTGTCACTTCAGGATCCTATAAGTGGGTGTAGTCCACATGGGGTGATTTTGGGCACAAAATTAGGGTCTGTGTAATCATGGAGTTGCTGAACCATGTTAAAGTAAAACAGAAGAGATTTAGATTGGATGTTGGGGAGAAATCCTTCCCTGGGAGGGTGGGGAGGCTGTGGAAGCTGTGACTGCCCCATCCCTGGAGGTGCCCAAGGCCAGGTTGGACGGGGCTTGAAGCATCCTGGGCTGGTGGAAGGTGTCCCTGCCCATAGCAGGGGGTGGAACTGGATGAGCTTTAAGGTCCCTTCCCACCCAAACTATTTGTGTTTCCATGAATTTGGCCATTGCTCCCTTCAAGTTACCCCCCAGATTTCCAAAGCAAACTTGCAGGACAAGGTGCCATCAGCCTGGAGCTGGATGGTGCTTTGCCTGCCAAGTAGTTTCCGTGGAATAAAGAGAAATATTAAACCAGGAAGGGCTGAAAATGAGCCACTGTGGCGGATGGGGAATACATCAAAAAATGACCCGTGTGGGACTAATTCAGTGAGCAAAGTGGAGCTGCCTCGGACCTGACAGGGCTGAATTCAACACGGTGCTTTGTAAACAATAAATCAATGCAGGTTGTTTCTGTGAGTGCATAAAAGGTGTGAGAACTGTAATTTATTTTATAATAAATACTTGTGCTGAGCAAACACTGAATGCAGCTATTAGAGACTTTCTCAAATAAGTGATTTTAGGCTGCCGAGTGCCAGCTACTGATGTGGTAGTTGAGCTTTTCAAATGAAAAGCCTGAATTCCTTTTGAAGATTCTCCTGAATGCTGTTGACACTTGTGCTAGGAAAGAATACAGGGTAATTTATTTCATTACTTTACTTAAAGATAACGTTTATGGTTGCAGCATTACCCTCCATTGGCGTGCAGACTGCGAGGCTGGAGGTGTTTTGCTCGGATTTTTTGGGAGCTGTTCCATCCTTTTATTAGGTGTGCTGAAAAGCTTGGGAGAAAAAACTGGAGGAGGGGAAGGGAAGTTCAGGATCACTCAGCTGGTGTGTCTGGCTACAAGGACAAAGGGGCAGTTTCGCCCTTGGCTACAGTTTGACACTTCTACTGGATTCAGTCAGAATTATCTGTGCATGCTGAAGGGCACAAATGTCATTTTTATGGTGTTCTATATCCTCAGTTGCTTTTTTTTTGTAATTGGCTGTGTATCCCAGTGCTGTAATAGAGCTCTTAAATCCTGACCCCGGCCCGAACAGCTCACAAATACCACTATTCATGCTTCTGGCCACTGGAAGTGCAGGGTTGGCCTGAGTCCTTCCACGTTGGTTTTGGGGCACCATCTTGTGTTTCAGCCTGGTTTATTGGCAGCTTGGGCTGCTCCTCTGCTTTGTGCTCTTGGTCCCATCTCCCCTTGGTGCACTGGCCTCGGACATCCCTCTGTTCCTTCCCTTGCTCCGCTGTCTCCATCAGTTTCCCTGCTCTTGGCTGCCCTTCACTTGCCTCTGTCACCTCTAAAGGTGGCCAAGGGACCTTGGATGTGTCCCAACTCCCCCATATTCTACCCTTTCATGCTCATCTCTTTTCCACCAGAGTCCCCTTCTTTTCTGCTAGAGAAAAAGTGTTTCCTTGGCTGACCTGAAACCCCACCCTTGTGCTCCCAAAGCAGGGTGCTCTTCCTCTCCTCATCCAAGGGGTTTGTTGTTCCCGAGTCTTTCCACCGATTCTTCAGTGCTCCAGAACTTTGGCTGATACCTGGCACCCCAGGTTTGGGGGGAAAGGCAGGGATTTTGTTGTTCTCCAAACCCTACAGAGAAGGGAGTGGAAAGTGGATTCGCTGAAGCTGTGGCTGTTGTGCTGGGATGGGAGGCGTGTGACATAATCCAGACATCATCTTCTGGCTCCCTATAACCTGGGACATTCACACATAAATTCAGGCTGAATGCATAAGCTTATATAAAGAGGATCCTTAAACTATCCTGGCTGAAATGATTTGTAAAATGCTGGGAAGGTTCTTTTTGGTGCACTAGGATGCTCCCTTCCCTCTTGCCTCTGTTATAGAAGTACGGTGGGGTCATGGTTTTAGGGATGTGCATTCCATGTGAAATACTGTAATTTTCATAGTGCATTAATAAGTATTTTTGTCCTGGAGTCTAAAACCAAAGCTGTTTCACAACTACAGAGGTTAAAGAGATGGGAAGTGTTACTGTAGGCTGGTGTTAACCTGTCCAGGTCAGTCTTTGGGCTGCTCCTTCTTTGCCCAAGCAGTGGTTGTTCAGTTCAGTAAGTAATGCCCAGTGCTTATTATTAATTCAAAACATCATGTGCAGGACTCCTTCCCACTGCAGAAGCACATTAACTTCTCCTGCACAAGAAAACACATGTTAATCTGGTTTCCATTATTGTCCCAAAGATTGTTTCAGAAAGCAGTTCATGCTCCCCCATCAACATTAAAGGCTGTAATTAAAAATAATTTTCCATTAATTTATATACATGCACATTTACTTATGATGATCTTTTACTGCATTTCCTTGAGTGTACACACAGACACCTAAAATGCTTGTTGAAGAGTAAGTCAATATTCAGTGTAATGATCCAGTGCCAGAACCCTGAAGTACTTCAATTAACCATCTTTCCTAACAAACACCTGCACAGGGAAATGGATCTTCTGTGGGAATCAGCAGGAAAACAAACCCTGACTTTTCTGCATGGGCAAAGGAAGGGAATTCCAGCATTTCACAGCTTTTACTGATAATGATCTGCTACAGATTAAAAACAAAACCCAGACATTATGATGTTGGCAGATTGCAAAAGGACTCGCTGGTAAAGCTGCTGTTCAGAGGAGATGAGGACAGTGTTTATTGCTTCCATATGGTCCAGGGATACAAGGCAGGCAAGATGTCTGGGCAGAATAATATGTCTTATTGTATTGATGCAGAACATTCTTGAGCTCTCTCAGCCCTTTTCCTGGTACCTTTCCTGAGTGGGAACTATTTGCCCATGATTCAGCACAAAGATAAGAAAAGATTGCTTAAGGATTGGCTCCATTTGTGTGAGTGAAGTCTTAGAAATGCCGATTTTTAAGGGGTCAGGTCTGGGAGCTGCCACTTAACACAGGAATCTGAAGGATCTATTTTTCCTTGGCTATTTGTGTAATTTTCAACCCTTTGACTTCCCTATTCAGCTTTGCAAAGTGCATTAAGAGCCTAAATTTAGAGTTTGATAAATTTGTGTCCAAAACCACTCTTTTCTGCATACTGTAAAATTAAATTTCTTGGTCTCTTTGACCTCTTGATACTTTTTTCAGCCAGATTTAGAACCAAACTTCCAAACACACTGAAGCAGAAGAGTACCAGGCTGCTTTTGTGTATGTGTATGTGGGGAGCTGACTGAAGAACTGTAGTCTTTGACTTCTCCAAATGCCACTGCCCCTGTGCCAATTTTTGGGGTGTAAGAGCTCCAAAGATCTAAGGAATATTGTCAGATATCAATATGCCTATTGCATTGAAAAAAGGGAGCAGGGAAGGGAGCTACAGACTTTCAAACCAGAGCTGAAATTGAGATTTCACCAGTCAGAAGATGAGCTGATCAGTCCTACTGCATCCCTTTATAAATAAATATTGAGAATTGTTGCTGTTTGTGTGACTGTTGCAGTTGTTACTGTGCATGAACTTGTGTAGCAGGTGTTCTCCATGTGATAACAGAACCTCTGCTCTCTTCTCCTCCCAGGGCTGATGAAATCGAGATGATCATGACAGACCTTGAAAGAGCAAATCAGGTAGGATTTCAAATGAGCCCCCCCTAAAATTCTAAGTGTGACTTTGATTTTTCTTTCTTAATTCTCTTTTGGATTTCGTGACAGTTCTTTTATATGCACTTAGCAGTCATAACTGTGGAGAGGAAGAAAATATGCAAATTTAGAGCAAAATACAGCTCTTTAGGGATGCTCTGTAAAGATTGTGTGCACAGTAGAGTACTGCTTGCCATATATTTACCTTCTAATAATTTAAACTTACATTTCCCACTGTAGTTATTCTTGGCTTTATGTTTCTAAATCCATGGTCCCTACTCAGACATGCAGGTGACTGGTGTCCCCAAATTCAAGAGCCTCTGCCCTGTGGCTATGGCAGGGCTGCACATTTTGTGGACTTCTCTAGTCTTTTCTTTTCCCTTGCTTTTCTGATAAGTTTTATTGATGTGTTAATTTTTATGAGAGGTTGGATCAGACTGTGCCATGTCCAAAGAAATTGTAATTTTTTCCTCCAGATGCTAATTTGGCAGACTGTGAAAGGTCCCTCCCACAATCCCTTGCAGGGGACACACTCCTGACAAAGTGACACAATCGTGTGGAACTTCTTAAAATAGGAAGTTTTCAAAAATCCAAACCCAACACCCAAACAAAGTGCCCTTCTGGTCCAGTCTGTTCTTTGAGTGGCTGTTTGAGGTGATGAAGGAGATGTTCATGGACAGGCAGGACTCACAGGTGACACATGCAACCAGTGGTGGTTTCACAGAAGGAAACCCTTCATTAAACCCTCTGTCAGGTAAAATCAGAGACTGCAGTCTGAAATGTCTCAGATTTTGGATTTCTAATGCAGCTGCACCTTACCTAAGAGTAGCTCCCTTGCAGGAGGAATGGTGGCAGCTCCACGTGGTCCTGGTGGGTGGCTCGTGCTGTCAGCAGTGGTTGTGTGAGCCACACCAGGCCACTGATCCTGCTGAAAATGGGCCCCCTCCTTCAGCTGCTGTTTGGCTTTGTCTTTCTCCTTTTACCAGATCAGCTTTCAGCCCCCACATTCCCTGGTGCAGCTGTCAAGTCTAGCAAGTCTCCTGGCCTCTACATTAGTTCTTGGGAAATTGGGAAAATACAAATTGTTGAGTCATTTACATGGGAAAAGCCCTCTAAGATCATCCAGTCCAGCCATTCCCCCAGCACTGCCAAGGCCACCACTAAACCATGTCCCCAAGTGCCACATCTTTTAAATCCCTCCAGCAATGGTGACTCCACCACTGCCCTGGGCAGCTGTGCCAGGGCTTGACAGCCCTTTGGACAAAGACCTTTAATCTCCAACCTAAACTTCCCCAGCAGCAACTTGAGGCTCTTTCCCCTTGTCCTATAACTTGTTACCTGGAGAAAGAGGTGACCCCCAACTCCCCACTCCTGTCAGAGAAGGTCCCCCCTGAGCCTCCTTTTCTCCAGGCTGAGCCCCCCCAGCTTCCTCAGCTGCTCCTGGAGCTCCAGCCCCTTCCCTGAACATGCTCCAGCCCCTCAATGCCTTAATGAAGCCCCAAGCAGATTTGTAAGTTGTTGGGTTGATTATTTAGTCAGGAAAAGCAAACTGGTATTTGCACAGTGGGTTTTTAGTTCTGTCAAAGAACTTTTGTAGATGGTGTTAAATATTTATGAAAGTATTAGTAATTATTTGGAAATATGTAGACTTTTTAGAAATGACGTAGGTGTTAAAGATGTTTTGGTAGAACTATTTTGTGATTTTTGCAAAGGCAGTACATTTTGTAAAGTTGTAGCAATGATTTACCCAGTAGGGTTTTTTTTTCCTCTCAGACTTGAAAGGGGGTTGTAGTTAAAGAACAGGTATTTCTGATTTCCCCATTACTATGCTAGAATGAATTATATCTATTTATACAGAAACATTGTTTTTCTGTCTAACTGGAACAAAGCTGCAATGTGAGTTGTTGTTTGGTGTTTTTTTTTACTTTATTGTGGTGGTTTTGTTGTAATTAGGTAAAATTTATAACTGCTTATGCACATAACCCTTACTTTGGATGTAATTCAGCAAAATCTGGCTCTGCACATAAACACCGGTGTGCAGTTCACCTGAGCTGTTGTAAAGCCAGAAGTGGGGATTCTGTCTCCTCCTCCTCTGGCTGCTGCAGTCCCATCCCCTCCCAAAAAGCAGCTCTTGCAAACTGGAGGGCCATTCCTTGTGTGCACTGAGCTCAGCTTTGGGAGGGAGGGGCTGGGTTTGTTTTCTGGGGGTTGAAGAAATTGGGGCGACTCAACAAAACATGGGAGAAGCCACAGCTCTGAGCTCACAGGATGGGTTGGGTGGGAAGGGACTTTAAAGATCATCCAGTCCCACCCCTGCCATGGGCAGGGACACCTTCCACCAGCCCAGGGTGCTCCAAGCCCCATCCAACCTGGCCTTGGAC
>JAWWEW010000048.1:6870132-6966349 GCA_035583185.1 Anabacerthia variegaticeps | reverse complement strand
ATCCCTTGTCCCAAGTCCCTCTCCAGCTCTCCTGGAGCCCCTTTAGGCACTGGAAGGGGCTCTCAGGTGTCCCTGGACCCTTCTCCTCTCCAGGTGAGCCCCCCCAGCTCTCCCAGCCTGTGCCCAGAGCAGAGGGGCTCCAGCCCTTGGAGCTTCTTCATGGCCCCCTCTGGACTCTCTCCAGCAGGTTCATGTCTTTCTTGTGCTGAGGCTCCATGAGGGACACCAGGGGAGTGTGTGGCCTCAGAGCAGATGGGGAGGGGAAGGGAAGTTCACCAGTAGAGGAGCTGGAGCTGCTGCGGGAGCTCAACTCATTTGCTGAAACATCCTCGTAGTCTTTGCCTTGTGTGATGCTTTACCTTTATAAAACACTTTGGGAAATTATATCTAAGTAATCTCTGTAGCAGCAATTCCTGTGTTTTACCTCTTTATAGCTGAAAAAAAAAAATTGGAAGAAATTAAATCTATTGCACAGGCCAGAGAGTGAGTTTGCATCAGGCTGAAGTGTTACAATTGCAGAAACAAGTACTTAACCTAATTATGTATTTAATAGTTAAATTAACATTTCCTTTTACCATTTCAGTAAGTGCTCATTCCCCATTATTAAGGCTACCTTTAAAGAGTAGTGCTCAGCACGGCTCCTGCTTTGTGCACAGACGGCCTTGCTGATTTGGATGTGATGGTTTGCTCCTTTGGAATTAACACTGACCCAAAAGAGTGGGATTTGGAGCAGAAATTTACATGTTTCCACTGAAAATGTGAAACAAAAAATGGCTGTAAATTTTTAAATAGCTGATATTTCTTGAAAATCCCTTTCTCAGTTACTGCTCTTTTTAAGTCCAGAGCTGGCACTTCAGAACTTGTCTTGGATGTGAGACACCTCTGTGGCTCCTGGGAGGTGGGGAGGGCCCTTTCCCTCTCCACTTCTGCAGGAATGAAGGATGGATGTTCTCAGTGACCCTGTCCTGGATGATAAAAGCCACAGGGACAGAGCTGGTGTCGTGACTCCCACCCTCGTGTCCTGTTGGGTGGAACATGGACCATTCTTCTTACCTTCAGACTCCATCACCTCTCTTCTCCCAATGGTTTCCTCGTTTGGAGCCTCAAGTCTTTTCCTGCAGGAGCTATCCGGGCTAGTTTGCATACTATCATCCCTAGAACAAATTACTAGTTCATCAAAATAATTACCTTTAAATACCAATGAGCTCTGCAATTTTCTGCTTAGAAAGAAGGGGCAGTGACAAAGCTCTGTCTCTCTCTGTCGTGTCATTAACACAAGGTATAAACTGAGTTTTCCCCCAAACCATGAGAGTGGGAGACATTAATCCCTCCTTTGAGCAGAGAAGGCTGGGACAGAGGTGGCTGTGGAGGTGAGGGGATGGTGGCAGCACAATGACTGGGTGACAGCCCCTCCCTTGGCTGCTCATCCAGGGGCTCAGTGCCACTAACCCATGACCCTGAGTGGGGTTTTTTGGCAGGACTAGACAATGCTGGCTGCCCAAGCTCAGAGCAAGGTAAGTACCCCCACTGTGAGGGTGAGCTGGTGTCAGTGCTGACCTGGGGAGTAACCCTTCCACTTGAAAGTCCTGAAAGTTTTATTTATATATAAAAGAAGGCAAAAATAGTGCATTAAAAGAGCTGGCTCACCTCCACCTGCCTCAAAGAGGAGCCCTTAGCTCATGGCACGGAGCTTTAGAAGGGGTCTAAGGTCTGAAGCCATAACTTGCTTTCATGGATGCAGCTGCATCATCTTCCAACCAGCAGAGAACTGTGGGTCCAACATCCCTGTCCAGCCCTCTCCTCATCCCCGAGGCTGTGGGACTGTACAGGACTGGAGTCACAACAGAGCTCAATACAATAACAATGGATTAGTTTCACTTTGCTAACTCTCCAGCTCAATAACAAAAGTAACCCCCCAGTTCCCCCTCACATTTCCATGAAGATTTAATAATGCTGTAGTTTGGGGAAGGGACTCGTTTTATTAAGATTTCATTTTGCACAATAAATCACTGCATATTTTCTGATATGCTACGAAGTATAAGAATAAATAATTAAAACTAAGCTACCCGTACTTGTCAAAATAAATGATTTATCATAGTTTGGGATACAGCATCTTTGAATTTTTTATTGTTTGATTCCCAGAATATTCTAATTTCCAATCAGGGAAGTTAATGAAGCTCCCGTGTACTTTTCTGCATTCACAGCAGTTGTGTGACTGTTTATTTTACCCAAATATTTATGGTTAGCACTTTTCTGTGCCTTTTCAGGTTTACACCTTCCCCTTGAGTGTTTATTGCAGTAAGTCACGAATCTTTTGGTGTGACAAATTTCTTCAAATAAATTATCATTCTGTTTCTGTGCTTCATCCAGCAACCTGGAGTCACCCAGTTGTGCTTGAGGTTTCTGTTGGAAAGAATGATTCCTACGTTGTGAGAACAGAAGTACTTTCGAGTGTTGCATTTTTTAAATGACAGTGAGGTTCATTTTAAGGTTTTAGTATTGAGTTTAAGTTTGTGGTTTCACATCATTGACGCTGGCTTTGTACATTATTCACATAGTTTATAAAAAAAAATTAACAGGCTTTGTAATATAGGCTGCCTGGAGAAAAAAAAAAAGTGCTTTTTCACTTTTAAAAGAATAAGAGAAGAACTTTGGTTGGTTTGGTTGATCCTGGGTTATGGTATTTTAATCTGGAGGAGGAGGAAATAGGTTTGAAAAGCAGGGTCAGATATAGGTATCCTTAGATTTTGGGAGTTACAACACAAAGAGAACATGAGATGTTTTTTTTGTAGACTGTTGTGTAAGCTATAGAAGAAGAATTATTTTTTTTTTTCTTCTGTTATCCCTTTGGAAAAGCAAGATGTTTCCATCAGTTTTCTTTCCATCTTCACAGTGCTGATAGTGCTCCCAGAATTCTACTTCCTATTTTTTCTGGGGAAAGGAAGTCAAATATAGTGTTGTCAATAAAACAAGAGCAACTGTTCTTTCTAAACTACAGAACCATTTATTATAGAATCTGGACTGGATTGGTACTGTTTATTCCAAAGAACTTCTGTGTTGGATTTTGAGATCTGTAGAGAAAGAGTTAGTGAATTTAAGCATTTTTTTGGAGCCAAACTGCCACTAAAATACATAAAACAGTGTCTGCTTTAAAAGTAGAAAGAAAACCTCACCAGGGTGTTTTAGCAGAAATGCTGTTCTCGAGATTATTTTTTATTTCCTTGGGTATGGCACCTTCCTGTCTTCAACAAATCACATTGGAAACTGGTTTGAAAAGATATTCTTGCTAAGTGAGATTGCCATAAAATATGTATGGTTTTGAGCAGCAGATGGAATAAATTCTCCTTTTCACTTAGCAACACAAATGCAACACAATACAGGTGGTGCTGGTGCTCCTGGGAGGGTTTGCTCTGACCGTCCCGTGGTATCCACGAGGCATCCTTAGGGTTGTCCTTCCATGAGGAAGGGGAATTGTCTTGCCATGACAAATTCAGTGCACCAGGGCTCACACAGACCCTGCCACAGTGTTGGCTGCTTCCTTCTGACCCCCTTGGCTGTGAACTGGAATTGCACCATCCCTGGAGTGTCCAAGGCCAGGTTGGATGGGGCTTGGAGCAACCTGGGCTAGTGGGAGGTGTCCCTGCCCATGGCAGGGGGTGGAACAGGACGGGCTTTAAGGTCCCTTCCCACCCAAACCATCCCGTGAATCCAGTGAAATTATGTTGCTTTATGGCAGATGAGGTCATTCCCTTAATCCTGGGATTTCACTGTCTGTAAAATGGGAATAATAACATTTACTTTACAAAGGGCATTGAGATCCTTGCTCAGAGAAGGGCTGTATAAAGGCAAAATATGTTTAATATTATTTTCATGCAAACATGGGTTTCCTGTAAATGCCTGGCTTTCAGTTGGGAATACATTTATCTGGCAGCCTTTCAGTGCACAAAGTGCAATAGCCTGAAGACAGAATGAAGACAACCCAACCTCTCCTGGTTGGTGGAGTTTTTTCTTATTTTCATGTAATTCTCCATTGCTGGAAAAAAATAGGTGCCCCAGCCCCAAAGAACTCTCCATCTCCCTGATTTCCTGCTCACCCTGCTGCTGCTCTGTGGAAATCGGTGGCATTGGAAGATTTCACAATAAATTTCTATATCTGAAAAGCTAAGAAGTTAAAGCACACTGAACCAGTGTGTTTTAATTGATCTCATCCACAGCTTTTGCAGCAGCTTGCAAGTGGGAATGTCAGCTCCAAGCGTGGTGGTTCCTGCCACGAGCAGGCTCATTAAGAGCAGCACAATACCTTGGGCTCGTACCCACTGCTCACCCATAGGAAGGCTTTGCCACATCCAGCTCTGAATTTAGCATGGAATAAGGAAATCTAGTTTGGTGGAACTCTAAGGGAAAGGTTATACTTTTTTGTCGTGAAAGTATCTCATTTTGCTGTTCACCCCACCGGTGTTTGATGAAATTAAACATTTTGCTGTAAGTAGGAGAGCACTCGGTTCATGCTATTCATTATCTTGTCAGGAAACAAGGAGAATAATTTAAACTGGATATATTGTGCGAGACACTTTTTTTTACTTTTTTTTTAATTGGAAAGCACAGGCAGCATTGTGATCGTGACCTCCCAGCTCCACTGTGAGCAGAACAATATTTACCTGCTCTATGAAGCAGAATGAAAGTATTTTGAAACATTTGGGTATCAGGGAGGAAGTTTTGTGCTAGAAGAACAGTGGTATAGGAATTAGGAGGAATTGTAGGACTGAACTATCCAGAAAAACAGGGTTTTTAGAAAATGCTAGATTTGCATGGTCTTCTCAAGGCCACTGGTGTGACTGGCACTGGTCATTGAGGGTTTTCTACGATTTGGAAGGAAGAAACCAGGAGTTTTAGAACTGATGGATGAAAAGCAACTGTGCTATGGCATATCCAGTACCTAAAGGGGCTCCAAGAGAGCTGGAGAGAGACTTGGGACAAGAGCCTGGAGCGACAGGACAAGAGGGAATGGCTTCCCAATGCCAGAGGGCAGGGTTAGGTGGGATATTTGGGATAAATCCTTCCCTGTGAGGGTGGGCAGGCCCTGGCACAGGTTGGGCAGAGAAGCTGTGGCTGCCCCATCCCTGGAAGTGTCCAAGGCCAGGTTGGATGGGGCTTGGAGGAACCTGGGCTATGGAAGGTGTCCCTGCCCATGGCAGGAGGTGGAATGAGATGGGCTTTAAGGTCCCTTCCCACCCCAACCATTCTAGGATTCTGTAAATCTAAACATATAGAGCTGAAGTGGGATAGTTTCACACAAACAGAAGGTTATGTGAACTTTCCAGTGGCTCCAAGTTGTGCAAGATTCCTTGGGTTTATCCATTTTCCATACTGGGCGCCTGTCTCTGGCTGTGCTCTCTTTTCTTATTTCAGGAAAAATTGTTCAACCATTTCTAAGAACAAGATTAAGAGAAAAAAAAAAAGGAATTTCCCCACATGTTATGAGTTTTTCTTGCTGTTTTGGTGAGGAGCCTGCTGTGCCCGGATTTAATAGAAGGGACTTGGCGCTTGAGGAAGGAGGGTTTGCTTTTTTCTCAGGGTTGTATCATCTGTTGCTTCAAGTAGAAAAATAAAAATAAATAAAGCAAAACAAACCACCAACAAAAAAAAAAAAAAAAGCCCCAAGTTTGGCCAGCCTATAAGAGCCTGGAAAAAGAAAAAAAAAAAGAGTTCTCACCAACTCCACAGAATCTGGTTTGAATTTGTCGGCTTCGCTGTCGGTGCCTGTCCAGGCACGCCGCAGTCTGTCCCTGGGTGAACATTAACCAGCCAGGTTCTCCTTCTCCTCCGTGGGATGTAGGGCTCCAGGCCACTTTGGCAGGGAGCACAGGCAGGGGACACGCTCCCCCAGATTGCCCCTGCAGCCACAGCACACGGGACACGGCGTGGGAGCAGGAGGGGCACGGGGGCTCGTGGTGGGCAGGGACTGGGGACAAGGACTGGGACACTTGGAGAACATTTTGTGAAGATTTTTGGAGAAGAAGCAACGAGGAAAAGAGGAAGGAGGAAATCGTGGGGGTAAGGCTAATTCTGGAAGTTTGTGTGGATTCCTTATGGTTTGCGAGGTAGGAGCGTGGCTTTTGCCTGCCTGGAGCTAAAGGCACTGTGAAGCTCAGAGAAGATAAAAACGATGCTTCCAGGAGCCACAATGGATTAGGAAGGGACAGAGTGACAAGTAAGGAGGGGTGGGAGTCAAAGGGGCAAATCCAGAGGGTTTGGTGGGGGAGCAGCACCCCAGCCATGGTGTGGGGTCTCAGTGTGGTGAGGAACAGGCAGGGGCAGCTCCTGCCACACTGGGGGCGATGCTGCCATGCAGAGTGATGTGCCAGGGCTTGGGGAACCCAAATAGCACCAAATGGGGGTTGTACCCATGCATTCATTAACGTTTCTGAAGCACTTGGAGCCTTTGGTGGGGGAGCACAGCTCGTGAGGAAGGGATTGATCCTGCTGGCAGAGTAGGGGGGATCAGTGAGCTGTTGCAGAGGGCACACATGGAACGAGGAGGACAAAGCAAAAGGTCCATTCACGGAGCAATATTCATGCCAGAGCTGGATGGAGCAGTGGGACTCGTTGGGAAAAGCAGTAGCAGGCCCTGTGTGGTGCCATCCCACCTTCCAAACCCTCCACTAGAGGTTGGCTTTTCCAAACTTGTAAGTGCTCAAATTTGAAACTGCTGTTCTTTTAATAGGTTTTTGTGTTTAATTTATAATTTATATTGCACTAGCACCCAAAAGTGCTTTCCAGACACTGAGCACATCTATAATTCTGCCTCTAAAAAGCTTCCTTTCTGGGGGGTGGGGGGAAAAAAAAAGCAGGAAAATTGACCCGTATTTCCAGATAGACTTGCCCAAAGTTTGTGCTGCTGCATTTTTAACAATGCCTGGTATGAAATGTTGTCGGGTATTATTGCAGGATCACAACAGGTGTTGTGAATTGGCTGGGGAGGCTGTGCAGAAAGGGCAGCCGACAGCTCACTGTGTATGCAGATGTACCACCTATTAGCAATATCCTCTGTGGTTTGCTCGCATGCGAGCTGAATAGATTCTCCAAACAATGCTGCACTGAATGGAGCCCATCAGCAGAATTGCTCAAGGCTGCAAAAGCCATTACTTATACAGCAGTAGATGCAAGAGCAAGTGCCACGGTGTGGTAACTTGTCCTGCTTTGCTGGAGTTGTTTCGCAGTTATTAGATCAATACATGTGGCTCCACATCTAATAAAGTACAAGAAAATAATTTATCTCAATGTGTGTTGTGAGCTCAGTATTTATCCTGATATTATCCAGCTGCATAAACAACATAAATTTCTCTTTTTGTGCCTTTTTAGTGCTGTTACCATTTCTCCCGAGCACACAATAGGTTGTGTGCCCTGCTCTGATTATTAGAGCCACGTCACTGTACTTTTTACAATCACATTTTAATTGCAGCTGTAGAACCTCTGCAAAATCATTTAATACAATGTTGTGAGCAAATAGCGCAGATGATGCGTTTAGTATTTGATTGCTGTTCGTTTACTCATTGATTAAACATGCAGAGGCTCTGCTTTGACTGGTGAGGAAGTCAAAGACCACACACACACACGGGGTTTATATTTGCTGTAGATTTACATTTGCCATGGATTTATATTTGCCATAGATTGGTATTTGCTATAGATGTCATATTCACTGTAGATTCTATATTTTCACTGTAGGTCTTATCTTCACGTTAGATCTTGTATTTGCTTTGTGTTTTATATTTGCTATTTCGGGTGGCTTAGGTTTTCCAAGGGATTAGCAAAGAGTCTGGCACACAAAACGTGGCACTTTTGGTGGCAGTGGGAATTTACCATTCTGTAAAGGAAGGGACCCAGGAGTGTAAACGGTAAAAGCCGGTCAAGAGAAGTGCTGACCTTCACTGGTGGGTTGGAAGAGTTGGTGAAAGGTCTTGCAAGTGGAGACAGACAACTACTTTGGCAATTTTCTGCTGGAAGCACAGCATGATTTGCATGGAGTAGCCCAGGTGAAAAGCAGTGATTGCTGAAGGAGGTGGGCAGTGTGGGTTTGTAACAGTGAAATACATTTTTTGAAACAAAGAGAGAAGACAGTCTGGCCAGGAGGAGGATAGACTGTAAAACAACCAGGTTTTGTTCCACTTCTAACAGAAGCCTGCAGACAGTTATGGAAAGGACTTTGCTGCTATTTATTGCCTGAAGTTACTGATCCATCTGTCTCTACCCAAACTCTTGTACAGACAGTTTTCCCTCATAATTCTGCCTTTCTCCTTCCTATTATTATTCAATATTTAGATGGGAATTTTGACCAGTAGCCAAGTCACAGGCTTATCAGCTATTGCTTAAATCCTCAGCAGTTGGTAACTGAGCTGTGCAGAATTGTCACTTTAGGGTTAAATATTGTTGAATAAATAGACCTGCTGAAAGAACAGAATCTAACAGTTCATGTTTGGGGGAATAATTACTGCAGAAAGACAGCCCACAACATTGTATGTGTGTTTGAGAGAGTGGTCAGAATATCTTTTAATTCAGCATTTACCCGTGAGAATTATTCCCATGAGGAGCCTTGCAATAAAATCTGCTTGGTCTATGAGAATAGAAAGAAATTGAATAAAAAGACTCCATTTCCACTTGTATTTATTCAGTCTGGGAAATTCAGTGGGCCGCAGCATTAGTATCAGCAGGGGATTCCTTGCTCCTAGCGTTAAATTACTGTCATAATCGCTCAATTATTTCTTCCTTGTACTGTTTAAAATAAAAATCCATCACATTCTATGTTTTTTTCTAACATTTATTAGGTTGAGTGTTTAGGAAAATCAATTATATTCAGTCAGGCATGAATTGATGAATGTTCTTGTAATAATTGTCAGTTGTTAAACTGAATGTACTTTCTCTTTTCACCCCTTTTCA
This sequence comes from Anabacerthia variegaticeps, assembly GCA_035583185.1. NCBI lineage: Eukaryota > Metazoa > Chordata > Aves > Passeriformes > Furnariidae > Anabacerthia > Anabacerthia variegaticeps. Next base: position 6,957,415 of record JAWWEW010000048.1, on the reverse strand, counting down.
TTTCCTTCAGAGGGCAGAGGTGGCTCAGAGAGAGGCAGAGACCTTAAGGGAGCAGCTCTCATCAGCTAACAAATCTCTCCAACTTGCTACGCAGATCCAGAAGGCACCTGATGTGGTGAGAGAAAATATTTACTGACTCTTACAGGTTTCTGACATTCCTGCACTACAGCTCTTTCAGTTTATGCTCACAGCTATAAAAATAGCTGTTTGCAGTCATATTTTAACTGAAATGGAAAGGTGTCCCTTTGGGATCGAGGGTGGGTTCAACTTCTGAGAGGGTTGGTGGCCAGAGAAGATGCCAGGAAGGACAGAGGTCACTTGGCTCCGTGGTGATCCATCTCTCTCCCGGGCTGCAGGTCCAGGTGGATGGCAGGAACTATCAGAGGTTATTTCACATTGCTAAGAGCATCAGGAGAGCTAAAACAGAGGCAGCAAACCTGGAGGGCCAGTGGAGGTGTGTGTGGAGCTTCAGCCCGAGGCAACCAGCTTTGCCCAGAGCTCCCACTTTTGCCTCTCCTTCCTCTCAGTGCCTGGGCTGCCAGAGGAACTGGCAATAAATTTGAACTCGCTCCAGTTTCCACTGGATATATCTAAAACTGAGAGTGGCACCCATAAATCCAAGAAAGGCAGCTTAGAAAATGGAGCAGATCTCCTGCACTCCTGCTCGTTGCCTCCTCTGCGTGGTCCTAAAGGGAGGGTGGCAGTGCTGACTCTGCCCATGGGACCTGCGGGCACAGAGAGCTCACACAGGACTCCAGCTGGTCCTGGGTGAACAGGTATCACAGATGAGCAGCCAGATCATTCTGATTTTTATTTGCCAAAGGAGGAATAGGAGTATTTAAATGTAAATACGCAATTAAGTGATATTTAGTCTATTTCTAAGCAGCAGATTTAACAGACAAAAGAAATCATTGCTTTTTTTTTTCCCTTGCAAGCCATGTACGGGCTTGACACTGATAGCAGAGGAACACATGGTTGCCTTTAAAAATCATTTGCAGAGAGTGAGTAACAAACCAGAAGTCCTCCAGATCTGTTTGGTTGTCTATTAATACGACCCAGCATTTTCTCAGAGAAGTCAAAAGATAGACAAGTAGGCTGCAAAACAAAAAAATAAAAAGCCTGAATATCACTTGTAACTCTGAATTACCTGCCTCTTCCTATCTCATGTCCTAGTCTTATCATTATTTTAACATTAGGTCTTTCTTGTATTTAATAGTACTTCTGCACTTCATTTATATTTAATATGACAACTACTGCAGGATGAAAATGATCATTATCTATCTTATTTCAGACTCCACGTTCTAGTCTCAATAGGCACAAGCAGCAGATGATTATACAACTTGTGATGTTTCATGCAAGCAAATTAGAGGTTTTTTCAAGTTAAAAGTATAATTCAGTGTAATAGGAGAGCGTTGTTAACTGCTGTTCGTACATGCAGCTTTCTGTGAGTACAGGGAGGTGTAGTCACTGAGAATCAATCTGAGTGTTTAGAAGATATGGGAAAGGGTATTTTGTTGTTCTGTATTCCCAGAAAAGAGGGTATGGAGTGTATTTCAATCTGCTGCAATGTCATCTTGACTTGTCAGGGAAGTGTTTGGGTGACAGCGTCAGTGGGTTGAATTCTCAGCTCTTCTGCAGGATCTTTAGTCTAATGCTCCCCATCACCATCTCTCTTGATAAATGGATTCTCCCCTACTTCACTGGTGTTTCTGAGGAACAGCCATTAACCTTTGCAAGATGCATTTTAGGCTCTTTAATGGGATGTGTGTTCATCACTGGGCTCTGCTCCCCACACATGCACAAGGGTTTCCTCCCATTGCTCACGGGAGAGGTTGGGAGAGCTCCGATGTGTTACAGCTATTGATCTCTTAGCACAAAAGGAGACAAAGAGATGGTACAATTAGTCTCCGTTATCTTTTCTGAATAGATCTGCCTTCTCGTGAACCTCTCTCTCCTCTCTGATTCCTTGTCCTCCTGGCAAGTCAGCCTAGTGAGGAAGTTTCCAACCTGAGGACAGATTTTGCAGCTGTTGGAAACTGGAAGAAGAAAGGTTTAGGAAAGGGAATTTCTGAAAGTGGTGACCAGGGGGAGAATGGCCTTGTCTTAGAGCTGTCACATCTGTCTTCTTCCCCACGGAGGGATGCTTGCAATAATGTTAGCATGAACAATTTTCATGCGAGGAGCAAGTTCATTGGAAGTAGCAGTTTGGGGCAATTTGTGACAATTTTGCCTGAAACGTGCAGTGTGCATGCAGAGAGCCACAGGCACATGGCCCTGCCGTTCCTGATTAAGAAATTCTGCTCCATTACTTCAGAATATTTTATCTGATTAGTATTTTGTAAGCACAGATTTTCATAGTTGTCAAAGCATTTGGGCTATTAATAATAAATAGATCTAAATAGAATCCTTTGACTTTCACGGCTGTGTCTTTGCAGTGCACTTCCAAAATAGGGGAATTTATTCTCTCCCTTATCCCTATTTTCCCAGGGAGCTGTCCTGGGGAGGAGAAAGGTTCATCTTCCAGTCCCACACAGTCCATCACAGGAGTCCCAGAGTTTCTGTCTCTTGTGCCATGCTGGGTCCTTGCCCAAGTGCCCTGAATTGAGGCTTGCTGCCTTCTCCCACTGCTGTGTTCTGATGGTTTGTTCCCACCAGGAGCAGGCCATCGAGGTGCTCACACGCTCCAGCCTGGAAGTAGAACTGGCTGCGAAGGAGCGGGAGATCGCCCAGCTCGTGGAAGATGTCCAGAGACTCCAGGGCAGCCTCACCAAGCTGAGGGAGAACTCCAGCAGCCAAATCTCCCAGCTGGAGCAGCAGCTGACAGCCAAGAACAGCACACTCAAAGTAAGGCTCAGTTCTGTGCTCAGCAGCTTCTGAAGGGTGTGACAGATATCATGGTGTTGGGGGTTACTGGTGTGAGTTCCATGTGGTTCTGCTTCTTCAGGATGCTGCTGAATTTTGGGTTCTGTGGCATCCACAGAAAGATTTGGGGTGGAAGGGGCCTTAAAGATCATCTAGTTCTAACCCTGTGCCATGAGCAGGGATGTTTTGTATTCTAAGTGATCACAGCTCTTTTAAAAATCTAAATTACCAAGTTCTTAATGCTTTGAAATATGTTTTTGCAGAACATGGCTACCTTTAGAATTCAAACTACCACCAAATCCCAGCATTTATTGACCATGGATATGTAATGAAATAGCTGAACTGAAAAGGCACAGAAAATCCTTCTTAGGTTTTAAAACTTCTAATTCCCATTCCGGTGATTGGTATTGAAGATTTGCCAGGAATGTTAATGGTTTATCTTTGAATTTACCTGCTACCCCCTCCGGTTCTCTCCACTGGAAAAGGGAAATGTATCATTTAGAGCATTAGCAACAAGTAAAATCAGGACATAGAGAAGGCTTTTAGCCTTAATAACCACTTCATTATTTTTTAACTGTTTACTGCACAATAATTCCCATTTATAATCAGTGGTCTGGCCCCCCTCCAGTCGTTTGCATAGAGCACTGCATTAGAAGCAGAAGGAACAGCTAGGAATTTGGGGAGTGACCCTTTTACCTTTTACTTGGGCAGCTTCACTTTCTTTGTGCCGAGCCCACACAGTTCTGATCTCTCGGTGTGCATGAGAAATGTTTCCTGACATGTGGTATGAATCAGTTTCCTGTAACTCCCGTCTCTTTCATTGTTCCACCATCTCGGAGCTCCAAAGTGTAAACAAGATAAATTTATCTATTCCATTAAAGACGTGGTGGTTTTGCAGGTTTGATAGTCTGAGAGTTTTTGGAGAGAGGAGGCTGATAGTACCCACTCAGCTCTGACTGTGGCGTGGGCAGCTTTGCTCTATCAGAATGATTTAATGTTCAATTGAAACTCTTACAAATTGCTCTAATTCTGACATTTTTTAGCAGTTACTGGTTTTGCTGTGCTGGAGCATCATTTCCATGGAGAGGTGTGTGTCAGGAGGGAAAGCTGAAGTGTTGCTTTCAGTGCTTTCTGCATGTTTTAAGCCAGCCTTGCAGAATTTTTATGAAAATTCAGTAGAGCAAAGGGCATTTATTATGCAACTCTAATGCCAGTGTCAGTCTCTGCCCACCTATTAGCCCGTGGGCACCACTTTTATTGAGGGGGGAAGGAGCTGCCCTGGTTTAGAGGGACACATTTTGCTGGCTACGCCCATGTTAGAGGGCTTTTTTTTCTTCTTTTCTTTTTTCATAAAGCCTGATAGAAAATATCTTGAGTCCTTGCACTTGACAGATTTCCTTGGAATAAAGCATGTTCCTGGTGAGGTCAGTATTAGTTTAGCCATTAACTTCAAAGGGAGTAGGATCACAGAAATGACAGAGCAAGTCTTTGATTTCCATTTCAGTAATCTCCTTCCATTTTCTCATAGCCTTGCCCAGCTAATGCTCTGTATTTAGCTTGCTGTTGATAGTGTCTGATGCAGTGCCTCTATTGATAAAGTTTTAGTCGTTTCAACCCTCTTTAACCTTATTTGTTGCAACTATAAAAATATTTCCAAGTACTTATTTCTACCCTGAAGTGCTGGGAAAGCCTGTACCAGAGACCTGTTGTACAAAGCACCAAATCTCAGCGAGGATGTGTCGATCTCGTGTTTGATTATGGAGGAATTGCTTCTAAAATAGCAGAGATTGTAACAGTTGCCTCCACAAAAAACCCTACTCAGAGTTTCACAAATTAAAGCAATGTTCTCAGCCTGTATCTTGGGGGAATTGTTTAATACTCTATGACTTAATGAAACAATACAGAAATACTTTCAAAATTATTGCTTCTTTATCTTCATCTGATCTAATAATCAAAACATGTCCTCTAGTAACAAGACTTTTCTAACTCTAATTATCTTAACCCTTTGTGGGTGTTAGAACGTGCCTGCTACCCAGTTAAAATACAGCACAGAGATACATCAAATAGCCTGGGGTAATGAAATGTGGGATTTTTAGTTTATCACTACAAACTAGACTACAGCATTAGTCTACTGGGGCTTTTTTTAATGTTTTAAGCCCTTAATACAGCCCCTGCTATTTACCTGTGACACTTGGGTTAAAAATACAGTAATGATTATATTTTTAAAATAGCATAAGAGGGGACCCAGTCTGTGCATGCTCTGACACGAGCTCATTCATAGCAAAAATGCACAATTCTTTAACATGAAATATTTGCAAATTTAACAGGCAGAAATGCCACCAGATCATTCCTGCTGCCCTCTGGCTCCTGCATTTTCCTGTGCTGGAGGTCGTTAAAATATATTTTGTCTGAATTAACCAGGTTGATATTTAGTGCAAGATATTAGTTCCTCCAGATTGTCTCACAGCTTGAACCTTTGTTATCCCGTGTTCTGTGCCTTTTACAGGGTTCTTCGAGACAATTACCATACTAATACATTTTAAAACAGTCATTGACTGGGAAGATGCCAAGTGCCTAAATGGTCTGCTTATACAGAGGCGCTGCATCCTCAGTTGTTAGTTTATATTGTTTAGTAAAGTATACGTTTAGGTGCAGATTTTCCATGGCAACAATCTCTATATTAGGTACTTGGGAATGATGGATGCATGTGTTTTTTATACAATTCAAAGTAAAATATTGCTGGTTGCCATCCTGCCATGGCAGCATGTGACTACCTGAGAGTTCAAAACAGCTTCATTCTGTCAATATCTATTTTTTTTTCTTTATTTTTCTACCTGTGCTTTGTACCTGAATTTTCCAGAAGTACTTTATCAAGATATAGCTTACCCCTGCACAGAATTGCATTCAACATAGATTGCATTAAAATGAGAATCATTAGCTTTTCTGTGTTTTACATCTGTTTCTACAAAAGGCTGTTCTCTTAGGATGTCCTTGCATAAGTAACTAACATATTTATCCAGGATATGGTTTGTTTTAAATGTATTCTGGTACTTTTTACTCCAAGGACTGGTATAAATAGCCAGCTTAAAAGCTTGTCTGCTGTAGACCCACAATGTTACGAGCCAGAGAGTTAAGGAAGAGGTGCCTTGTGGTGCATCTGTGCTGCAGAGCACCAAAGAGAGTTGGAAGCAGGTGGCAAAGTGACATGCCCAAGGAGAGCAGAAGGATGTCATGGGGTGTTTGGCTGCTCCTCCCTTTCCCTGCATCCAGTTTGGAAGCTCTCAGTTGTGATGCTGAGTCTCCTCCCAGTACCAAGGGCTCGCTGCTTTCATTTAAAGATCCCTCGCCAGCCTGATCTGGTGGATTAAAATTTCTCAGGGAATTGTAGTGTTTTCCTGGTCACATCAGCCAGGGTTTTCCTAATTACATCAAGTATTGAGCCAAAACACCTTTAGCACTGTGTCTGCTGTCTAAAACAAAGTCACTGGTAAGTCAGAAGAAATGACTAAAACTCGTCCTGTTTATATTCCAGGTGGAAAATAACTATTTTAACTAAAATAGACACTTTTTTTCTATTTAACACAATGGGAATGACTGCACCAGTCGCTGACGACGGAGGATGCTGGCACAGGAGACCTCTTTTAAGAGGCCACTCGTATCATCAGTGTCCCATAGAGTGCAAATTCCACACTGAGCAGCAGTTCCTGCATCCCTGTGAGGAGCAGTGGTGGTGATCCATTAAGAGCTGCTTGCTGAGCAGCTGCTGGAGCAGGGCCCATGTGTTCCTGCCAGGAGGTGCCTCTTGGCAGCAGCGACTCAGGATGGTGCATTATGGCATCAAACAGCAGGAACAGGAACTGAAGAGGGCTTGTGTATTGAGAGCATGGATGTCCACTTTGCCACTGCTCTTTAATATCCATGCTAATGGCAAGGCAGGAATGTCGACAGGGCTGGGCGGGAAATCCTTGAAAAGATGGCAGAATAGCTGGAGGTCCCACAAAGCCCCACCGTGCTGCTGTTGTCACCAAAGAAGCCTCATTGAAATCACTGAGGGGGCTCAGGTGGGTTTGCTGACCCGTGGGTGCTGTGTTACAGCATTTTGGGGTTTGCTGCTTGCACACCTTGGGTAGGTTGAGGTGGGTGACACCCACACACTGACTTACTGGAGAAGGCAGCACAGGGTTCCCAGTTCTCTGAGTTGGCCTGTCCCAGCCCTGCTCCACACACCCCTAACTGTGCTGCTGCACAACTTCAGGGGTTTGCTAAAATTATCCCAGTTCCCAGTAGCCCTCCCCTGCCCTCCTGCATTCTGTGAGCAGCCCCAGAGTGAGTGTAGGATCTTGAATTCCCTTCTCCCCTGAATGCAGCCTCTCCTGGCCATAAAGCCCTCTTTTTCTTGTCCATGTCATATACTCCTTTCCTTTTCAAAGTAGACGCTCTGTCTTTGAGGTGATACTTCCTTGTGTTATTTCTGTTTCCCGTGACCTTTGGGATTCTGTGCCAATTTTAACACCAAAAATGAAGTGGAGCAGAGCTAGCCTGAACTTATCCATGGAAGTTGCAAGCCAGTAAGTTCTGTTCTTTGCTTAGATCAGGTGTGCCTGCACTAAGCAAAGAAATTATTAGTGGGAAATGGTGTGGCTTCTGCAAGCAACGTAACGGCCTCAATTATGTATCACTGTGTTTTAGGCCTCCTGAAGCATTTATCCTGTAGTGATGAGCACTGTTGTTGGGAGCTGGGTAAGGTCCAAGTGTGTGGTATTGCATTATGGATTGTGTTAGGAGGTTTGTTTCAATGTTTGTGGCATCCTCACCCCGAAGAGGAGCCATTGAGACCACCCCAGGTCAGGAGACCTGAGCGAAAGGACCTGCTGGGCTGGTGTGAATGCCCCCTCTCTGGGGTGTGATCCCATTAGTTATTGCAATGAGTAATGCTTGGGGAAGGTACAGCTGGTACAGCTCTTTTCTAGGGGCATTGTCAAAGCCTTGCAAGCCCAAGGTGTTCCACTCCACAACAGCTTCTTCAGTCTGCTCTTTTTATCACGTAGATCGGGTTAGCAGGAACTGTCATGTTTAGAATACAGTTTGTGCCAAAGCATCCTGCTTGTTTACTCAATTTTAGCAGTTCCCTACAAATTCCTGCTGCCCCATTTTTTAATACCTGCTTCCCTGCTCTCTGTATTGAACACATGACAGTGACATTGCAGACAGCAAAATTGGGACCCACTGAATTCTGTCATGCTTGGCACTCTGTAAACAAAGGATGAGCGAGGTATAATTGTGTTTACGTTTAATTGGTTAGAGTTTGTTTTCTAATATATGTAAATTAGGTATGAGTCATTAACCCTCACTTGTGCGCTGCTGTATATATGGAATAATTTGAAGATGATTTTGAAAGCCTGCACTAAAAAACCACCAATCTAAATAATTAAATCCATGTTCTTTCTTTTAAAGCAACTGGAAGAAAAACTGAAAGGACAGGCTGATTATGAAGAGGTTAAGAAAGAATTAAAGTAAGTGTTAAATGCTTACATAATTTTTTCACAAACTCCAACAGTGATTGTTAAATGAAGCCACAAATCCGTGTTCTTGGAACAATAAAGAATTCAGTCAAAACCACAATAACGGGGAAATGGGGAATATTGGCAGAAACTGCATCCAGAACCGGTGGAGCCGCTGGGTTCTTCTTGTTGCAGCAGAGGATCTCGATAGCAGTGAAGAAAAACCACTAAAACTATTGTCCACAAGGGGAAAAAAGTTTGAAAATCTGTGGTATTTTAGGCTGACCACTCTGAAAGTCCCCAGCCAACAGCTGAGTGTAACATGGACCAAACATTTAATGCAGAGTCTTAGGCCATGGTCCCTTCTGTGTGCTTCTGGCAGCCAGTGTTCAGCACTCACCAGTTTAGTGCTGGGCTTGTTTCATTGTATGTTTTTGCTAATATATCGTGGTTTTAAACTAAAGCCACAAACAGCCTCTTCCTATTTCAAGGGATTTTTTTAAGAGACTTAAAAGAGCCTCATTTTAAACTATAACAAGATAAGCTGTCAGGTTCAGAAGAGAACTTTTTTGACTGGAAATATGTTTAGTGTCAAGGTTTAAAAAACTGCGAGAAACTCCCATCTCTTCTTTCATCATTCTGGCATTTTCGTGTGTGTTTTCAGAAGGCTGAAATAACCCGTTACCTTGTTTAATGAGGTATTTCAGATGAGGCTGGTAGTCATGTGCTTTTGTTTACACATCCCTGGAGAATATGGAAAGCAGCTTTGGATTTCCAAGCCCCACAACTGCCCAGCCCCTGGTGCTGATATATTCAAGCCACGCTGCCTGTGGTTCTGGTTCACTGCCAGCTGCAGCACAGCCTGATGTAGGTGTGTAGTTTCATTTAAATGCAATGAATTGACCATTTCTGTGGTCATTATACCTGATTATTAACTGGTCTCAAAAAAAGCAGCATTGTTTCTGTAAAAGGAGTAAACACATCCATGTACTCTCCTGAGTTAAGGAAGCAGCTTCAGATTGCAGCCAGTTTATGCCCTCATATGTAAAGCAGTGAATGGGAATTAGGCCACAACCTTCCAATTTGCTACAGGAGATACTAAATGTAAATGTGCTGAAACAGCAAATGAGTTTTGAGTCCTACCTGGTTTAATGCAGTGTGGGTGGGATACAACAGGACCAGGGCTTTATGCCCAGACTTTTGGTGCCAGGAACCCAATATACACATTAAATGCATTTAGGCTTACTTTGTATTCATGCTTTAGATACAAACCCTGTATTCCTGGAGGCATTGCCTTTTTTAAAAAGAATTATTTTTCTTTTTTACAACACTGACTTTCATGAGAGCAGGGATGGGAAGGCAGATAAGAGTTCTGGGAGAAGTTGTGACCCAAGAGAGTTCATCCAATGTTTCTGCTCAGGATGATGAACCTGCAGTGAAATGGATGGGAGATGGCCCTGGTTGGGTGCCCTGTTCTCCCAGCTTTTATATCCCCTGATTCATGGATTACAAAGTAGCTTGGAAGTGACCTGGGGTCCATACACTGTCCTGTGGGATGGTGCAAGGGGTTGAGACCCTCCATGAGACCACTGAAGATGTTTGCAGTGCTGCTTCCTGCCAGCAGCTCCTTCACAACACCCTCTCTGCTCCATCTGATCCCAAGGCTGTGCTAAAGGCTGCGTGTCCATCACCTGGCAGGGACAGTCTGAGCTGAAGGGACACTGTTGTTGGAAATGAGACTATGGAAAGCCTTTTGCTGTAAATCAGGATCCCTCACACTGAATCCTGCTGTACCCTGTGCCCTGAAACACTGGCAAAAATGAACTTACAACATCTGCACTGAGAAAAAAGATAGCTTGTCAGTCAGTCAGAAAGAGAATACATTTCTCAGGGTTTTTTTGGCACTGGTGTCTTTTCCTTAATCCTCCCCAGGATGTTAGAGGCATTCTAGGCTGAGGGATCAGCCAACATCTAACCTTGGAGGAACCTAACTGGGCCCATGTCAAGATCTGGGATGGGAGGATCCTTCACTTTCTGCCCTGGCTTTTGTGCCCAATGGCTTTTAAACCTATTTTTGAGGTCTGAGAGCTCTGTGTGTGCTTTCAGTTCCCTCTCGAGTAACACGACAGTGCTGACCCTCCTGCCTTTGCAATCGGGATCAGACGAACAGAAAGTCGAGCTGTCTCAATGCACACTTTGCTTTGCAGTGAGGTCTTTCAAGTCATCTTAGATGTGCAGATTCAAGTCACAAGATCGTTCCTTTAAAAAGCAGATAACTGATCTTGAGCCACAGATTGAGTGGAGATCTCATGGGCAAAGATATTCGTGGAATCCAAAGAGGAAATATTTTGCTTCCTCATATTCCTGAGGAAAATGTCTCTTTTGTGACACATTTGGAGAGTCATTTTTGACATGTTTAACTTTTACATTTTTAAAAAAATGATTCTGCTGGAGTGAGTGTTCCTCTTAGGAACATTGGAGGTGCCATCAGCTTGATTTTTAGTATATTTTGTGTTCTAAGTGTATAGGAAATTATCTGTGAAACAGCCAGAAAACTAATTCAGGGAGCAAAAAATCCACTTTATGTAGGCAGAGGTCAGTGAGTTTCCAGCCAAGGTTTGAATACACGTTCCTGTGCCAAGCTCACTGGAAATGCAGCTGCTGCAAGGATCAGGATCCTTCCTGAAGGTCCCAGCTGGCAGCAGGTGCAGAACCAAAGTGCATCAGCTGAGCAGCCTGTGCAAGGAGAGGAGGGACAGGATCAGGCCTTTAGAGACAGACTTTTGGGGCAGAGAACCAAATGCACACCCTAAATAGGGTTAGGCTTCCTTTACACTTCTGCCCCTGTCAGCCTGGGTCTGGTGTGGTAGGGCACTCAACCTGCTCCCTGGGGAGCAAGCAGCTTCTTCTGGTTCAGCCTCATCCAGAAGGAAGGTGCTTGGGATGCTGCTGGACTGTCTGCGTGGCAAACCCGAGTGGGGTAAGTGGGGCTCACTGGGACACCCGTGTCACAAGTGCTGTGAACTCAGCTGGGAGAAACTGGCCTTGGGAAACTGGCCATGTGATAACTTGCTGTTCACATTGGAGTTCTTTTGAGTCTCTTCATTTGACCACCACGGGACATACATTAAGACTTGCTGTCCTTACAGAATCCATGGGAGGATGAAAACAGTGACCTGCCAGTGACTGGGGTTTTCCCTTCATAAGTCTCTGGGCATTTGCCTCTCCTGGTACCTCAGAGTGCTGGGACACAGAGCTATTCCCCTGACAGGGTGTCCTAAGAAACACTGGCTTTCAGCAGTGATTTGCAACCTGAATAAACACGTCTGTGATGTCAATACAGTGCCAGGATCTCAAACCATTAGTGCACAGCCTCTCTTCTTTGACTGGCACAAGTCCACTGATAGCAGAAAAGCACCTGGGTGAGCTGTCGTGCCCTCAGAGTCTTAACAGCATTGCTTTATGTGCCATGTGCGGGATGGTGGCCCCACCTACCCTACAACCATTTCTGCTGGCAGGAGGTGTCATCAGTGCTGCCCATGTAGTGCAAGTTTGTGATTCTATTAATGGCTGCATTTTAGGAACTCCTGTCAGCATTAACACTGTATGCAATGAGCATGCAAAGATGCAAAATGCATCAGGTTCCTGTCTCAGAATGACTTATTCCCTTGGATTCGCTGTGGGTTTGGATGACTCAGAGAACACTGATTTCCAGTGTCATTTAATGCACATTTAAGTATGGATTAAAGCAGGGCCAGGTTCACAGAGGAGCTGCATATGCCGTGGTCCGAGGCAGTGAAGGGTGCCTGGCTGACTCCTCGTGGTATCCAGAACTGGTACCTGTGTCTAAATACTGGCCCTCTAACTTATTTTTTGTCTCAGTTTCCACATTTCATAGAATCACAGAATGGGTTGGGGTGGAAGGGACCTTAAAGCCCATCCAGTGCCACCCCCTGCCATGGGCAGGGACACCTTCCTCTAGCCCAGGGTGCTCCAATTCCCATCCAACCCGGCCTTGGCCACTTCCAGGGATGGGGCAGCCACAACTTCTAATACACGATCCACAATTTTTAGTGCAGTTTAATACATGAATAAACAGATTCTCGTTGTCTCACAAAGTTCCTGGTGCTTTATACTTGAAAAATGCTGTATAAACACTATCTGTATCTGTGTATGTGTTTTTCTTCACCAAATGAATGTTGTCTTTGTACAGTAAGAAGCTGAAATCATTTATTGCTTCAGTCTGAGGAAGTTCATGTCCTGCCTGCAGCAGGCTGATTTAAAAAAATTTATATGACAAAGCACAGTAATAAGTTTGGATTCCTGTAAGATTCTGGTTTGCCAGATGAGACAACTCTAACTGAAAGCCTTTGAAGGGAGACGTCCTTTGACCGCTCAGTATTTATATAAAATATTGACAGTGAGACTATCTGATTCTTCTCTTAATGTACTTATAAATATTTGGATCTTTCATATTTCTTAAGAAATATTGTGCCATTTTGTCTTCCCTTTGCCATAGAACGAGGAGGTTATTAAAATGAAAAACTGCCTTTTAGCCTGTAGTGTCTTGGTGGGGAAGATTATTTGTGCATATTTTCCTTGCTGGTGAGCTGGTGTATATTATATAAAGTGCTGCACTGTGGTGGTGATTCCCCTGTTTTGTTGCTTTGCTACGACTTCTTCATTCCCTCCCAGCTTCACAGATAAATTTATATCGCTTTTGACAGCTTAAAATGTTATATCCTTATTAACCTTTAAATTTACGCTTTAAACTGGCCTTGTGGGATTGCATATGGAATGATTTAGATGACGCTTGAGAAAATTTTCTCATCCAATAACTGGTTTGAATAGTTATTCTATATTCATTATGAGATTGTGTTACTGTGAGGAAAGTTGTTACCACTCGTAGTGTTGCTGGAGAACAGGAAACGATAATGGTAATGCTCATTAGTGGAGTTGCTATGAAAAGGAGAAATAGAAAATAATATTTTTTTTCTGCCTTCCACAGTATATTGAAGTCCATGGAGTTTGCACCATCTGAAAGCTCTGGTGGGCAGGTACTGAACCTCCTTTCGTTGTCTTACTTACTTTAGCAGTTGAGTTAATTAACAAAGATCGTGCCTTGCAATTCCTTGGCGTTGGCAGCAACAGTTTCCTGTTGATGTTGAGACATACGGGGCGATCATTGCTTTTCCTGGTGTTTTCTTATGTAAAAAGCTGATCTGAACATTCTCTGCTTGTTAATTTCTTTTGAGCGGTCAAGGGCAAAGTGAAGTTTCAGCTGTGCTGGGGTGAATAATCACAATGTTGTGAAGTTGAGTCATTTAAAGATACTAGAGTTGGTGTACAGGCAATATGCTGGGCAAGGACTTTGGGATTTTTAAGTATTTATTAGCCTTGAAAATAATGTTCACAAAAGAAAGCAAACCTTTGAGTACCGAGAAAGCTCTGCTATTGCAGCAAATTAATCTTACTTAAGTTTAAAGGTTATGAATTAAATTCTTGCTTCTGAAAGCCAAACTGAATATCCTGGAATTCATTTTCAGTGGGTTTTTTAATGATCAAGGGTTAGATATTTAGGGGAAGGGAAGTAGCAGGTTTCTGTGGCTGATTTTATTTTTGAACCAACTGTTTCTACTGAAAGGCAGCACATCAAGGAAATGCCTCACTTGGGTCGGTTGACCTAGAAGGAATAATATAATCTTAACTCCTGTTTTAATCAGATTAAAAGAAGTCTGCAGCTTTTAAACTGAAAGCGCGCCAGGCCCATTTAAAAATAGGTAGGATTAAGAAAATGTTCCGTTACACATCTCAAAATAATGCAGAATTGATGAATGATTTACAATGGAAATTAAACAGTGAATCTCTTCCGTGGCTCCCGCCGGAGCCCGGAGTGATTCCCACAAACCTACACATAGCGAGCTGCCTCCCTGCCTTCAGAGAGGAGTTCAGCACTTGTGTTTTGCTTTATTTTTTTCCCTCCTGAAATCCTTTTTAGTGCCTGAGTGAGACTCTGGATGCTTTTAGAAACAAACCTCCCCCTTTGGTTCTCTTTAGGATGCATCCAAACCGCTGGAGGTGCTGCTGCTGGAGAAGAACCGCTCGCTGCAGTCGGAGAACGCCACGCTGCGCATCACCAACAGCGACCTGAGCGGTAGGTTGACACCATTTTTGGCTGTTCTGGTTCACTTGCTGTCTTGTGACGGGTGGGAGGGCTGAGTGAGAGCTGAGTGTCTGAGCTAATGCATGGCAAAAGGATTAAGAAGCAACAGGAGCACTGAATAACGCTGGATTGCTGTAGTTTTATAGGCTGGATAATGAAGTCAAACTTGGAGAGCTCAGAGAGTCTCATAAGGGTGAGGAAGAGGCATTACAGGCTGTACCCAGTGGTAGCGTTTGAGGCTGTTGTCTGTTTTGGGAACAAATTCATCCGTGGCACCAGAAGTCTCTTCCCCACCCCCACAATGTTATGCAAAATGTTTGCATGTAGAACATAACCTTCCTGTCTGATACACTTGGATGTACCACCAGCAGGTCAGCTTGGGAAAACAAAATCCTCTCTTTTTGGCGACGTGTGTTTGCCGTTCCGCTTTCCTAATGTGGGCTTTTACATCTTGTGTGCACATTTTTTAAATGGCAAGTCATGGAATTTCCAGATACTGGAATGCTTATGGTTTTTGCAGCTGGAAGAAAGTTAAAAGTTGCCACTGGCCCTGGGATTACTGAATTCTGAAGTGTTTTATGACTTTTAACTGAGTGATCTTGGTGCATCCACCTAATGGTGATTCCTTTACTCAAATTGGTTTGTTCCAAAATGTAAATGTTTGCTGCATTTGGGTTCAGTCAGGTCCAATGAGTCATGTCTTGAATGAGAGACAACAGAGAGACTTGCTGTCTGTAACTGCATTTATTTAATTGTATAACTGCACTTCATGTAACTGTTCTAGTGTTAATGTCTGTAAGGGGGATTCTCCAGGCTGCAACATACAAGAAAGGTGCAAACATGAAATGCATGTTGTTTGTTTTGGGGGCCTTGTTTGGCTTAAAAAATTTCAAATACGGACAAAAAACCCAACCAAACAAAACAAAACCACCCCACGAAACCAAATGAAAACAAACTGAAACCAAACCAAACCAAAACTCTCACCGCCACTTCATTGGCCCGTGTCAATCTTTTTCCCTTTGCGGGGCAAACTTTGCATTTTTTTATCTTGGTTTTTCCCTCTTTGACCCCCCATAATGCATTATGTTTGACCTTCCTTGTAGGGTCAGCCAGGAGAAAAGGGAAAGACCAGCCTGAGAGTCAGCGTCCTGCAACCTTGCCGGCCTCCCCTCCTTCCCAGTTGCTCCGCAACGCGGGGGAGCAGGCTTCCAATACTAATGGTACACACCAGTTCTCACCAACGGGTTTAAGTCAAGACTTTTTCAGCTCATCCCTGGCGAGCCCCAGCTTACCCCTGGCCTCCACAGGAAAATTTGCACTAAACTCTCTCCTCCAGCGACAGCTAATGCAGTCCTTCTACTCCAAGGCAATGCAGGAAGCAGGAAGCACAAGCATGATTTTTCCAACAGGTCCATACAGCACAAACTCCATATCTTCCCAAAGTCCATTACAACAAAGCCCGGATGTAAATGGCATGGCCCCGTCTCCCAGCCAGTCAGAAAGTGCTGGGAGCATCTCTGAAGGCGAGGAGATAGACACGGCCGAAATTGCACGTCAGGTGAAAGAGCAGTTGATCAAGCACAATATTGGACAGCGGATATTTGGACATTATGTGTTGGGACTGTCGCAAGGGTCTGTGAGCGAGATCCTGGCCCGGCCAAAGCCATGGAATAAACTGACTGTGAGAGGCAAGGAGCCCTTTCATAAGATGAAGCAGTTCCTCTCGGACGAGCAGAACATCTTGGCTCTTCGCAGCATCCAGGGTAGACAAAGAGGTAAGTGCTCACCTGGCCAGGCTCTCGCCCCGTCCTCCTCTTAGCTCCAAATGTTGCAAGTCCAACACCTCCCCGTGCGGGGCCACTGGTGCCTTGCTGCTGCTCTCACCCAAATCAGGTGTCAGGTGCAGAGAGTTCAGCTTTCTAGCTCTGCTTTGCAGCGCTCCAGCAGGTTAGTATCTTTGCTCATGCTTTTTTTAGATGCTGGCTCGTGCCTGTCAGCAGGAGCGAGCAGCAGGGACACTTTGACATCCCTCACTCCCCAAGAGCTCCGTGTCGGAGCTAAATACGGAGTGCAAAGGGTCAGCAGCTACTCGGGGTGTCAGCCCTCAGAAATACCTGGAAATTTTTATTTGGGGTTATTTGCCGAGGCCAGGCTTTTGTTGTGTCTTGTGTGATTGTTTTCTTCCCCAAAGTGTTGTGACAAAATAGGGTAGGTGATGCATGAGATGAGTAATTAAAACACAATCCCAGTTTAAAGCAGCTTTGCATATTTAAGGCAGCGATTTTAAGAAGTAACATGCATTTCATTGTGATTCATCCTAAGACCGAGATTTACATTTAGAGAAACTGAAAAGTAAGTTGTTTACAGTCAAGAAATATTGGAAAGGACAGGCAGGGTTTTCCTAGATTTTGTTTAATTGGAAGCACACACTGTTAGATTTATAATCTGTTCTTTCTTTTGATGATTGTACTTGAGGGGATTATCTGCCCATCTTTAACCTCTTCATTTTTGGTATCTCTAGACATTTATTTATATCTGTCTAATCTCCTTTCCGAACATAGCTGTAATCTTTATTAACAAATCAGCCAGCCTTGCTTCTTCCCAAGTAGCCAGTTCCTCCAGCTCAGGCAGGGCCCCGAGGGGCCAGGAGAGCTCAGGGACAGGCTGCCAGCTCCTCATGTCACAGCCCGTGATGTCAGAGCAACCATCCCCTGATTGTTTTGTTCTTACCAAACTTGTTTTTCAACAGAGAATCCAGGCCAGAACCTGAACAGACTATTTCAGGAAGTACCGAAACGAAGAAATGGGTCTGAAGGTACGTCACAGGCAGGTGTTTTTCTTTGCAGTCAATCCCTAGGAAGTGGAGTGTGCTTTTAGCTGTGTGTTTCCTTAAAAACTGTGCAGTTTGATTCTGGCCTGGAATCTGATAGAAAAACAGACAGTAAGTATAAAACAAACCATGGGTTAGATGAACACTTTGCTTTTTCTAATTCTGCTGCTGCTGTACTAACATAACCCTGTTTGGATAGTTTTCCACTCCCATCCTCCCTGCGTGTGCAGATAAAAAGAGATGAGTGATAGAAGTGGCTTTCTAAAATCACCAGATCTATTGAAATGCTCTCTGTGCTGTTTTTGTGATTTTTGGAGGGAGAGAGTTGCACAGTGACACCAACAATCACATACTGCTTCTGCTCTAAATGTACTTCTTTCTTCTCGTGGGGCTTATGCTGACAAATTCCACTATAATACACTGTTAAATTAGTGTGATGCTTAGTTCAGTATGAGAAAGACAAGATAAGTGAACACCAGACAGATAAATTATCAGTGAACAGGAAGTCTGAGCGTTTTTCTTTGTTGGAGATTAGTTGCAGAATTTTTCTTTCAGTGAGATGAGGAAGAAGAAAAAACTAAAGCAGGTACCCCAAAACTCTGTAGCTGTTTTGACTCCAGGCAGAAATTATCTAGCTCACTTACAAACAGTAATCTCGTAATGAAAAATGCAATTAAGTGCAGTAGCATTCATGCTTTTCCCTCCTTTTCTTCCCCTGAGACAAAAACCAAAGCAAAACCAAACACCCAAGTAATAGCTCTCACCTGGAGAGTGCTTCAAATGGTATCTGTGTTTAAATGACTCTTTCTCTTCATGTATTAACCTCTAGAAAGTTAAAAATTAGTTTTATCTAGTTACTTTTTAATTTTGTTTTGTGCTGAATGTGTACTCATCCTACTTTGCCTAGCAGCTGATGCCATTTTTAAGTTGATTCCTGGGCTTATGTTTTTAGCTCTCTTCCTTTCCCTTCTTTTCCCTTCTGTTTCCTCTCCCCCTCCAAAAAAAAAGAAAAAAAAGAGAATAGATCTATATATGTTGCCATAGAAAAGGAATATGTGCCCAGCTAGTTCTTCCTCTGATGTTCTCACCATTGCAGGGCAATTAGAGGCAGGCACAGCGAGGATATTTTTCTTTTATTATGTTAAGAGCATTTTTGGTGTTGTGAATGCTGCTAAAGGCCCTGTGTGAGCTGTCCTCAGGTGTATCAGTGCACACAGCATGTCTTTGTGCTACAAAAACAACCAGCTGAAGGTTTTCCTGGTGTCATTAGTTGTGTTTTCCTCTGCAGGTAATATAACCACAAGAATCCGAACCACAGAGACTGGCTCTGATGAAGCCATCAAATCCATTCTCGAACAAGCCAAAAGGGAGCTGCAAGTACAGAAAACAGGTACGGCCTCATTTGCTCTCGGGCTCCTTTTATTTCAGGACTTAATTAAAACAATTACCATGAGCTTTCTGGTCAGTTAATTATATTCCTAAAACCTTCAGTGTAGGTTGAAGAGCTTTTTGAGGAGTTCTGTTGTTATTTGGTGGAGCTGTTTGTGTCTTTAAGACATCTGAAGTGTCACGGCGTGGTGGGGTCTCTGCTCTGCCCCCAAGGGAGCAGCACTGGGATTTCTGAGCACCTTTATCCCTGTGCAGAGCTCTGCCTTCCTTGCAGCCCTCCAGACCTGCAGGGGAACCTCCAGAATCCCTCTCCCAGTTTGCTCCTTGGGAAGGGAATGGCTCCTACTTTCTCTTTTCTCTCCAATTCAGGCCCCAGGGGCACAACTGCTGGGAGAGGAACTGGATGGGTTTGTCGGGGTGAAGGTCACACTCTAGACAGCAATTAGCAGTCACACAGTGCCCCTGTACATCCTGTACCCAGATTATTATACAGCCAGACTCAATTCTGACTTTATTTTTGGTTACAGAATGTATTTGGTGAAGGAATTGGCAAATCCTTTCCCAAAAACTCCATAGTTTAACGTCTTAACCTGAGATAAGTTGGATTGCTCCTTGTGTGCTGTCATGGAATTAACATTTCTGCCTCTTCCATAGCCCTCCCAGCTTTAAGAGGCCCCAGTACTGCTAATGGGCTGAAGTGCAAATTACTGTGCAATATTTAGGCTTGGTTTTTTAAAGTAAATACTGATTTACAGTTTTGAATAGTTGTCTTTTCATTGAAAACTAAGTTAATGTCATGGCAGAATATAAAAGACTAGTTAATACAGGACCTAAATAATATGACCTTAGACAAGGAATTACTGCATAGAGAAAAATAGGGGCCGTGGGCAGGAAACTGGAAGCACATTATTCAGTAACGTGTTTCATCTGAGAATCTCAGACTGCCTTTCAAATATTAATTCACCCTCAAAACTCCCTATGAAACCAGCAGATAAAACAGAAGAGAGAGTCTCACTGTCTTTTTTTCCCATTTCTTAGCTTTTCATGTATTTTATAGTGCGTGACAGGAAGGAATGTAGGGAGGCAAATTCAGAAATGGATTCAGATGAGGCATAATATTACTGGAGTAACACACAGCGTGTTTCACATCTTATTCCACTTTGAGGCCACTTGCGGTGTGAGGGTTCCCTGCTCCTACCTAGTGCTTCACTTTCCCTGTTCTCTGTAGAGGAGCTGTCAGAGGAATTGGTTTTCAGGCACTGGGGACCTCAGTGGAGACTGACTTAAATAGAAGCAGATGCCATTGCAAAAAACCTCCTGGCTCTGCAGAGATAATTCCCCACCCACGTTCCAGGCTCTGCTCATCCCAGACTGCTGCAGCCCAGCCTCCCCAGTCCTGGTTCCCCACTGGAATACTGCATTTGGGGGTTATCTCTGCTGAAAGCACCCGGGGCTCCTTCCCAGTGATTCAAATAAGGAAGGGGGAGATGACCAGGTGTCAGCCTGGCTTTGGTAGAGCTGTTTATTTCAGTGGTTTGAGACCAGGGAACAAGAAAACAGGAAGCAGGAGCATATTTAGCTTATCAAATGAAATAATGATGATGTCTTCCTAAAGTTCTGGCCTTGTTGTAATTTGTGTGTTATGTTTTTGGAGTTAAAAGGACTCACCTTATTTATACTGTAAGAGGGTATTAATAGTCTGTCCAGGTGAACGCAGCTGTGTTCGGTTCTGAGTGTGTGTTAGATTCATTTGTGGAGAAGGAGAGAAGTGAAAGGTTAAATAACTCTGTAAATGCAACCATAAAATGTTATTGACCACTTGGGGCTGGGGGAGGAAGAGGTGAAGGCTTGATTTTCAAAGGCATTTATTTGAAAATTTTTACAATGGTGGAAGTGCAAGTGATCCCAGACTTGTGCAGCTGAGTCTGTGCGT
Source organism: Anabacerthia variegaticeps (assembly GCA_035583185.1). Classification (NCBI taxonomy): domain Eukaryota; kingdom Metazoa; phylum Chordata; class Aves; order Passeriformes; family Furnariidae; genus Anabacerthia; species Anabacerthia variegaticeps. The sequence continues at coordinate 6,936,737 of JAWWEW010000048.1, read as the reverse complement.
GCAAACATCCAGCCCTTTGGCAACCCTCGAAATTTTCCAGGGAAGAACTTTGGAAATCTTACCTTATTTTGAAAAGTGCAAATCTTTGCTCAGTGAAAACCCCTCCCTCCCATGCAGAAATGCATTTCAGCCCTTCTTTTGTTGTCTGTCAGGGAAATGTTTACAGTAGCACGTGTTGAATATAAAGCCTATTCCTGTGTTGCATTTAGTCTTTTGGTTGTTTTTCATAGCTGAGCCGGCTCAGCCACCTTCTGCCTCTAGCAGTGGCAATTCTGATGATGCTATTCGATCCATTCTGCAACAAGCCCGACGGGAAATGGAGGCACAGCAGGCTGCCCTTGAACCTGCCTTAAAAACACCACCTCTATCTCAAGCTGACATTTCTATCCTGTCCCCCAAACTAGTGTCTACACCTGCAATGTCTTCGGTTTCCAGCTATTCTCCTTTGGCCATATCCCTGAAGAAACACTCATCTGTCACTGATTCCAGTATCTCTGCATTGCAGAACCTCTCTGGGCTCAAAAAGGAGCCTCAGGAGGCACCTGTTTTAGAGCTTCATGGAATAAGTGATTCTGCCCAGGGTATGTTGAGGCATGTTAAAAATGAGTTGGGACGTGGTGGTGTTTGGAAGGACCATTGGTGGAATACTGTGCAGCATGAGAGAAGAAATGCAGCTCTTCCCGAAGATATAAAAGTTGAGGAAGCCAGTGGTGGAAAAGAAAAGGTCAGCAATCAGACTAGGCCAGATCGTAGCCAGCTCCAAGGACCGTCTTCTTCCGAGTATTGGAAAGAGTGGCCAAACGCTGAATCTCCGTACTCCCAGAGTTCTGAATTGAGCATGACTGGGGCGAGTCGCAGTGAGACACCACAAAATAGCCCCCTCCCTTCATCCCCTATCGTGTCCTTGTCCAAGCCATCCAAACCTTCGGTTCCTCCACTGACACCCGAGCAGTATGAGATTTATATGTACCAGGAGGTGGATACGATAGAGCTAACGCGGCAGGTCAAGGAAAAGCTAGCAAAGAATGGCATCTGCCAAAGGATCTTTGGGGAAAAGGTAAAGAAGTGGTTCTCTCTTGTGTTGTGAATGTGCCTTCTGCCCCTCACGCCCCGTTCAGCGCAGGGGGATGTGCCACGTGGGTCTGCCCTGTGGAAAAATGGGGGTTTCTTGGTGTTTTAAGTGTTTCAAAACTAAGCTCCCGAAGGAAAGGATTAGTCTCTCTGTGTTTTGGGGCTTGCAGAGGGGTTTATACAGAGGTTGGCTTCAGCCACTCGGAATTAGAAATGGGGCCCCGAGTTTAGAAAGCTCAAAAGCTGAAGCAAACGTTATTGAGACTCAGTATTTCATGCTTAATGTAATGAATTCATGGAATATTTGAGCTACACCATTGTCACCACCAGAGCCTTGAATTTGTTACAAGTGAAGATGAAGGACACGAGAGCATTTCTCCCTTTTTTTTACTGTTTGGAAATGTGCACAGGGATGTTTAAACAAACACATGGAAAATCCCATACCTCTTCTTAGTCTGAAGTCAGGAATTCACAGTCCTTCCTTACACCTGGTGCTTGGTATCTCAGCGTGCTCTGAGCCATTTTGGAGCAATATTTGGTTACAGATAAGGCTCCCTGAAGTTCTCACGTGTGGGCCCTAAGCCTTGAGCATGTGGGATTCTGAGGGTCCCTAACCACCAGAAAACCCCTCCCAGGCTGTAAGAAGTGTTGGACATTTTGCTGTTTCTTCTTCCTATAAAGAATGGAATCAATATAATAGTATAATAGGAGCTGGCATCGCACTATTACCTTCTCACTAAGATGTAAAATGAAAAGCCTGACCTCTCAGGGTCGTTAAAGATCCTGTGGCAGCTTTCATTAAGTGTGATTTTTAACTCCTCTACCTGTGCTGAATTCCAGGCAAGTAATTGCATTCTGCCTGTCTGCAATTCCCCCTCCACTGCAGTCAGCTGTATCCTTAAATATTTACTTACGTGGAGCAGCCGCTGCTACAGGTGAAAACACACATCGTTATAATTCATACCCCAAAAATCAACCAAATATAGGCCTAGTCTCAAAAGTCCCAATTATTTTTGTTTGAGAACAAAATACATGCCAATCATTGCCTGTTTTATCTGCCTGTGTGTGCCTGGACTGGGTGTTTTTTCCTGTTAAAACTGATGAAACTGTTTGACACAGAATATGAAAAGCATGCAAATTCCTCACCAGCCTGCTGCTGTCCTGATCCTGCAGGAAAAACCCCACATTCCAGAAGGAAACACGGCAGGGGAAAAAAACCCAAACCAATTTCGTCTGAGTACCCACAGATGTCATTTTGCAGTTTTTGGAATTGTCCATATAGAACCAAATTGAGCGATGCAGGAAAGGAACCCAAAATGACTTAAATTCCCCCCTTTCCACTTCCAGTGTGTTAACGTGCCGTTCTTGGTTGCTTCACTTCAGGTATTGGGGCTGTCCCAAGGAAGTGTCAGTGACATGCTCTCCAGGCCAAAGCCATGGAGTAAATTGACCCAAAAAGGCCGAGAACCATTTATTCGTATGCAGCTCTGGTTGAATGGTGAGCTGGGACAGTGTGTCCTGCCCGCACAAGGGCAGCAACAAGGACAAGGTAATTAAAATTCCACTATGTTGTTTGAGTTGAGGAGGAGGAAGTCTTCTTTTTTTTTTTTTTCTTTTTCTTTTTTTTTTTCTTTTTTTTTTTGAAATTTGCAGTCAGCCCTCCTTGCACCGGTGCTGGTCCAGGCGTTATGGAAGTGGCAACATCCACCCTGGCAGCCCAGCCAGTCCTTAAGGGAACGTGCTGGGAATGTTTATGAATGGAGCGCTCGTTTATGCGTAATTGATAAGCAGCAGTTATCGAGTTCCTAATTAGGGTGATATTATCTAGGCATGAATATGAGACGTAATTCCAAAAATTTTGGCCAAAGAGCTGGAAAATGTTGCGCGCTGTTTCCTAGGGCTGCATAGGGGATTTGGATTGTCCCAGGGAGGATATCGATTGCTGTCTCAGGAGGTGAGCTAGAAGAACTAAGCTCTAAAGGGGGAATGCTGTGTTGCAATTACACTTTTATTGTGGCTGTCTCTTCCCCTAATCCCTGTTGGCACAGAAAAGCCAGGCTGGAGTCTGGCCTCGGTTGTACCTTTATATGCCACTGACTTAACTGAGCAGAGAGCCCTTGCCAAGATCAGTTTGCTATTTGTTGAGCCTGCTTACTGTTTAGTTTGTGGTTTGGCATCTCCTTTTATTGTTCCCTGATTTTCCTCTCCTCTCTTATCTAGTCCTTCACTCTGTGACATCATTACAGGATTCCCTACAGCAGGGATGTGCAAGCTCAGGTAATCAGCTGGTTTCAATGATTTGCTCTGAAATAATTCTCTGTGCTTTTGTTGCGTTTCGTTTGCTTTGATGCCAAGAGGTTTCTCATGTTGTGTTGTATCATACAGGAGTCCCTTCAATTTTTTTATTAATGCAGTTAATTCCTCCTTCTCTCCTTGTTGCTATGGCAGAGGTAGGGAGTACACATATTTAGCTGCATATATTAGGTAAAGAGACTCTGTCTGATCTTAGAGATCATTGGCTCGGTAGGGTTTTTTTGCCATAGTTCAGCTTATCAATGTGACATGTGACAATGGCTGTAAAACAAGCCCTTGGTTTGTAATGTGATCCTCATCCTCCAGCTGCCTCACTCGCTGCTAGGGGTTTTTTTTTTCCACTTTCCTTTGCACAAAATCTGCTTTGTTAATTCCAAGGTGGGGAACGGGCCACGTTACGTCTTTTTCAAGCTCCGTTAAATATTCCAGGCTGACCTTTTTTTCTCCTTTCCCTTTCCATTTGCAAAAAAAAGAATAAAAAGAAAACCAATGCAGCAAAGCTGAGTGTCAGAGGAGTGAGTGGCTGAAGGTTTTAGGAGGTGGCCACAGGATGGGAGGGAGGCTGGAACAGACCAGAACAGCTGTGTTCCTGCTGTTGGATACCAAACTCTACCCACACAGACTTTTACCAATGATATGCTTCACTGACACAAACCACTCAGGCTGTTTTGTACTCTAGAAAAGTACTCATGCCCTGCTCTGTTCTTGCAGCCAGTGCCCTGTGCTGGAGAAATGCTGCATTTCAGGAGACAGAGAGGGATGATTTGTGCTCCTCTTCCACCGCTCTGCTCTTCTGAAACACACTTTTTTTTCTGTAGCTTGCTGCCTTTACTCTGAACATCCCGACCAAACTGCTTTTTCTCTCTACTGGGAAACTATTTTGCATTCTAAAAGATTTCACTAGAAGAAAATCCGTGATGATATTCAGTCCACGTTTTTCTCAAGAAGAACAGTTGGAAATAAACAGATAAAAGCAAAAAAAAAAAAATAAAAAAAAACTGCCCCCAGTAAAAACAAGCCATGAAAACAAAACCAAAATGGGCGAGAATGATTTGCAATCATAGGGCTATTGTTACTTATTGCCAAGCATTTAGGGAACATGGAAATTTCCTGTGATGGTTCATTAAAAACATGCCATTGAGTACTTTTTTTGTAGCATCAATACCGTGCGAGAGTAAAGTGTCACAGTTAGAAACGCCTCAGACAGCGTGGAAAATATGAGTAATTAATTGTAGCCATTTTAAGAGGAATTTGAAATCAGAGGAGCTGGGAAATGCTGCATTGTTATTGCTAATCATCATATTTATGACTAACTCTAATTACGAAAGATTGAAAGACAAGCCCCTGGTATTAAAACCCGACCACCTTGTGGATTCCCGTGGGGATCGCTGGGAGCTGAAAGTGATTTCCTTCAGGAAGTTGGGTTTTGCTGCCGGGATATTTTGTTCCCTCCCACACTCCCAGTGTCGTTTGTCAGTTCCTGCCCTTGAGCTAATATTTGGTGAGGAGACACGTCCCTATCAGCTAAGAAAATCATATTATTGATGATTGTCCTCCCTTGTTCCTTAAGGAGAACTTACAAATGAGAAAATGGGCTCGTGCCCTTTTCTACCTCCTCTCCAAGGATTAAAAATAGAATTGTTGTACAAAATGTTCTTTTCTTGGTGCCTTTCTCTGGATAAAGGAATAAGGAAGGTTGTGACACCAGGCAGAACAAAAGAGCAAAACCAAGTTATTTGAATGAGGAAGGGCAGTTTGGTTATTTCCTTTTATTAGCAGCTAGTCTGTAATTAAAAGCGCAGCAAACAGTTTGGAAAAGGTAATAATAATTATGCATTTGTGAAAGATCCACCACTCCAGGGCAGGAGGAGGGAAAAAAAAAAAAGAGACAGCTCCAATTTTCTGGTCTTTTGAGACAGTTCCCAGGAAAATCAAGGCGGAAAAGGTTGCATACTTGTAATTTTAAAACAGAAATTAATCAGAACAATTTTGAAACGAGAAAAGGTCTGGAGCCTTTTCCATGTAATGTAATTGGCTTGGAACTTGTTGAATGCATGAAGGGAAAGAAGTGAAATTAAACTAATACACTCAGTGGCTCCTGAGTGCTTTGCCAGGAAGGTCTGCAGTGTACGGAGTGTCAACATGCATAGTAACGAAACTTTTATTAGCTGGGAGGATTTTCATTACCATTTGGCACTGGTGTATCAAACCAGCAAGATTTTTGGGAGTTCTGACCCACTCAGTTACACTTCTAGATCATAAGGTTTTGGGTTACATCTAAGTCATGACAATCTTGTCTTTTGTCCAGTGATTTTCCATTTTCACATGTGGACAGATGGGCCCATCAGTCTCTCATATGTGGGAATGAATGGATAAAATCTGTGTATTTTATGTGTTTTTATTTGTATATATTGAGGTAGCAAAGAGAAGCCAGGCTTGGTTTTCTTCTTTGGAAGCTGTATTTATGAATTTTATAAAAAACAGGTATATACCAAGTATTTTCTGCCTGTGACCTTTCTTCAAGGCTTTGGTGATTTTGTGCAAGTTTCAGGGAACAAGTTTTACGCAAAAATGCTGTTTGTACCCTAGGTAGTCAAAAATAGTATCACTGTGCCTTTTCTAACATTTTTTCTGTGTATTTCTTTCCACCTAAATGCTCTAATGCCCTTGGGTAAATCTGCCTTTTTAATGATTTATGTGTCAAAAGCACAGACCAAATCACATGGAAAAAAAAGTTGAATTAGTGTCACCCAACTGCATCAGCATTTTTTCATGATGAATTTGGCCCTTATTTAGTTGCATTACTGATGATGGGAGCTGGGGTGGCTTTGGACAGTCGCCATGTGCCAGGAGAAGGCTTGGGTATTTCTCTAAATACTTGCACTGTGTACAGCTTTTATTAGTTTGTTTTATTTCGGGGTCTCGTTCTGCGTGTCTGTATGAGATCAAGACAAAGTTTCCTTTCTGGTGCTGTTGATTTCGTAGCTGCTCCCAGGAAAGCTGAATTTTTATTCACTTTTGTCTTTATCCTCTGTGAAGGACATATACTCTCTATATACTACATTAAAGACTTGCAAATACTCAGTGGGAAAAAGACGTGCCTTTTTGGTATGTGTTTCTGTAAGGGTCGTCTTATGACCTAATGTGGAAATCTTCATTTGCCGATACAGCTGCGGGTGATCTCAGGGGATTTTGAATTTCCCTTTTGTTTGTCTTCCTTTCTGGGTATCATCCATCATTCCTAACCTCATGCTGCTTAGCAATAGTAACACTCATGGGAGTTGAAGAAAGGATTATAACAGCATAAAATGGGGAGCTAATTAGAGCTTGTTTCAAAATCAGAATCTAGCTTGAGATAATTGCATATTATCTGGTGATTTAAAAACCCAAGATCTACTGTATTTAGATCAACTAAAATATGCATAAAAGCTTTCTTTTCGAAATAAAACATCTGTAACAACAGGGAGATTACTTCTTATCATCCCTTGGGAAAGCAAATCTGAAAAAATTCCATGTGGTTTGCTGTACTTATGATGTTAACAGACAGATGGGGGAATGATGGCAAACCCAGGTATCCACTGTATTTTTATTTGTGCTATACATATTCCTGGAGCATTTTTCAGTGCAGAAGCTGCTGAGTGGGCAGGTAGTTGGCTGTGTGCTGGGAGGATCTTCCCATTTTCCTGGTACCAGCAGGAATGTGTCACGTTGGCTTCTCAGGGAGAAACAAAAGTGGGGAGAGAGCATGTTTTGGGCTCCGGAATATCATCCTGATGCTCTTACGGGAAGAGCTCCCCAGCCAGGTGGTGGCAGTGGAGAAGCTCTTGCCCCATTTCCCCCTGGTTCATGGTCATTTCTTTCATTGTACTGGTTCGTTCTGGGCAGGCAGAGCTGTCCAGTGGTGCTCCAGAGCAGGGCTGGGATTAGCACGTGAAGAGCTGAATTTTTAGTGCCGTGAGATCCCCCAAGGGATCTGACAGATCTTCCCAAATTGGAGCTGGTTTTTGTTGTCGAATCAGAAAGATGAGGGAGATGTTTTTGCAGCTATTTGCTGGCATTCCAGGTTAATAAAAATGTATGCCCTGAGATGTCTGTGGTTAATGTAGCCTGTGAAATGGAGGAGAGAAGACATCCCATGGCTCTGCCAGCAGAGTGGTTGGACTGCAGGAATTCCTTGCACGGGTGGCTTGCGTTTGATGGCGAATTTTTGCGTCTTTGGGTTCAGAAGGTTGTGGCCTTTTGTGCGAGGTGCAAATGCATTTTTCCAAAGTTCAGAGCTGAAAACTCTGTCAGCCAAGCAGTTACCTTCATGCTGTCCCTGGAGAACACTGGTGTGTCCTGGTGAGGTGTCCACATTCCTTGGGTGTGCTTTGGGATTGCGGCTCCGAACAGTTGGCCGTGGCTGTCTTGATTTCAAATCATAGGATATCACTTGGCTCCTCCTAAGGGCAGCTGTTGTAGTCTGTCTGTAACGTGTGTGATCATATTCTGTGCCATTTCCCTGACATTTGGACCATGAAAACCTCCCTGGCAGCCTGTGTGGGATCAATAAAGCCGGGAGAATCACTGTCAAGGCACCTTACAGGGACCTGGGAATGCGGCATGAAGTCATCATTTCAAGTTCATTCTGAACATAACAGTGGCTCTTATTGCTGGTCATTCCTGCCTCCTGCTGAGGTCTCTCCTCCTCAGGCTGCCCTGCATTGCCCTGGTCCTTTTCCATCGGTGATGCTTTGCAAACAGTCAGTATTTGTGGAGAAATTCCTGTCTTAGCTGTATTCTTCTCTGTCCACTGAACCAGCCAGTCCTTAAACTTGTAGAAGACGACTCCATCCTCACTGTGGTCACAGCTTTGATGTTATAAAAGTGCTAAAGTAAAATACCTAATCAGAGTGGACCCTGTTTTGTGAGCAGATATTCTGTGCGGCTGAATTGCAATGACAAAACAACAACACATTCTTAATACTGCGAAGAGGGGACTTGTGCTGGGTCCTGAGGACAAATTTGATTCACTCTGAAGTGCAGCTATGGGTTCCAAGCTCTGTTTTTGGAGAAGTCAGGCAGTCAAGTTGCAGCTTTGTTTGATTTGTGTGGTTAATTTGGGAATGTGGGTCCCTTACATTCATTCCCCTTTGGTGTGAGGGGGAAGATCCCCAAGCAAGGAGCTCTGCAGCAGCATCGAGCACACGATGCCTCGTCCTCAGTGTCTTAATTTTTAGAAATTAGAATGAATTTTTTTAAGCTGTATGGTAAAAGAAACTTTCCTGACCATTATTGCTGCGAGGCTTCTCAGGTAGCTCACAGAGTACCAGTTGCCACAGTAGTTGCCGAAAAGTGGATGCAGCTAGAGAAAGAATGCATGACCATTGAGTAGTCAGGCTCTGTAAATTCCTCTGTTGTTCATTTCATTACTTACCACTTCATTTCCTTAATTAGCAGCACTTTCTTTTCCCTCAGTGCCCACACTTGGAGACGAGCAGCCTCCTTTGGGGAGGGGGCCCATGTCACCTCCTGTCCCTGGTGCCCCAGAGGAGCTGCTGCTTTAGAAAGCCAAACAGCAAACTAAGTGGAGCAGCAGAGACAGGAGCGAGGCTGCTGCTGTTGTGCTGCGGTGCAGGAAGGCCAGGCAGCCCCAGGGAGGGTCAGGAGTGGGGCCATGGCCAGGATCTGTCCCCCGTGGGCTGGCAGCTGCAGAAGAGCTCGGGAAGGCTCTTCTCTGAAGGGAGCAGATATTTTCCTGTTGGGAATAGAAGACTCTGGCAGCTGGCAGAAGCTCATGTTGGTCTTCTGGTTGCTTGTGGGAAAAGGAGGGGGCTGCAGGTCCAGCCCTGTGGCCAGTGGTGGGATGGAAATGGCCATCGTGGCCACCGTGCCCTTGGCCATCCCTGGGCGACAGCCCAGCCACTGCTCAGCAAATTACAAAATGATCCTCTGCTGCATGAAAATTACCTTGCTTTCAATTCAAAGAACAGATAATGGGCTATTTTCCTCCCAAAATACTGGGGAAAAGGTGTGTGAGCACCGAACTTGCGGGTTGTTATTTCCATCTTATAATGGGGATGAAAATCCTCTCTGCCGAGCAGCTCTGAAACAGGGAAGGAAACAGCCTCTTCTGATTATAGAGTTATATATTGCTTGATAGCAAATCATTCCCAAGAAGAAAAAACAGAATATTACCAGAAAATTAATATCTTCTAAGTTACCTTCTAGGCTGTCCTTTGCATTAAGGTGCGAGAAAAACTGATGAATTTGTCTCACCTAATTTGGTGGGTGTTGGAGGTTTTTTAATTTACCAGCAGCCATCCAGAGAAACAGCAAATGGAGGAATGCAGTGATTATTTGAAATCTGATGAGAAACACAACTTGCATTGAAAACAAAGCAAAGTGGGTTTGAGATCAGCTTTAAATAAAAGTGAAAATAGGGAGATGTGCAATTAAAAAGCCAATGAAAGGAGAGAATGTAAGAAGAAGTGTAAAAGGGGCCTGATAGTACATGTCCAGTGTTTATACTTGTCAAAGATGCTGCTGAAAGCAACTTATCATAGAATCACAGGGTGGTTTGGGTTGGAAGGGACCTTAAAGCCCATCTCATTCCACCCCCCTGGGACACCTTCCATCAGCCCAGGTTGCTCCAAGCCCTGTCCAACCTGGCCTGGGACACTTCCAGGGATGGGGCAGCCACAGCTTCTCTGCCCACCCTCACGGGGAGGAATTCCTTCCCAATATCCCATCTAACCCTGCCCTCAGTCAGCGTGAAGCCATCCCCCTATTGTTCTGTCCCTCCGTGCCCTTGTAAAAACATCCTTCTCTATTCTGTGTGGCATGAGATGGTCCCTCCTGGTCTCGTCTCCAGAGCCATCCCCATGTCCAGGACGGGGCCGCCCCTGGGGCTGCTCTGCCTGGTTCACACATGAAGGAGGTGTGAGATTCACCACTGTGGAACCACGGCTGGGGCTTCTGTTTGCTTCTCTCTTCTACCCCTCTGGAACTTGGGACCTAAAAATAGTGCAAGTTTGAACTGGCAGATGTTTCATTTGTCCTTTACTAGAGGACCAAAATTAGCCTCTCATTTGGCACCTAAATAAAGCAACTTAACTGCCTTTATGCGAACTTTGCAATTACTGTCTATTGAAGTTGCAACATTTTGTTGTGTTTGATGGGGAAGGGCATTATGTAAGCAACACCAGCACCTAAAAAGCCACCAGACCTTGAAAGAGAGAGGACGAACACGAATGAGCCCAGTTGGATTTTTTTGGGGGGTTTAGTCTGGATGGTTTGTGTTTTTTTCACTTTTTCTGATCCGAGACAGGTGTTTTCCCTAATGAAGGTTTCATTAAAAAAAAAAAAGAAAAAGGCAAAAGTACCTTGGAAAAGCTCAGAGAGCTGTCTATTGTAAAGGTAAAAAACATTAATAAAAGGACAGCAACGGTTTCTCTAATTTTCAGAGAAAAATCTGCACAGAATGCCTGAAGCTGGGTTAGCAGTGGGACTCCCCAGGGGCAACAGAAAGATGTTATAATCAATTACCACATCATAACACTGATGTATGATAATTACTGAGTGTTCCTCCTGAGATAGTGCAGCATTTGGCTGGGATGCGGCTCTTTCATGGTCCACTGCCTGATTAATATGCAAATAATAGGCTGATTGCATGATGAATGCAGAAAATGAGTTCGCTGATAACGTGAGCACCGAAGCGGGAAGATGATAAATTACTTTTACTGACTGTCCTACATTAAGTACCCTTTCTCAACAATTTTATCACAAATTAAGTAAAGCAGTATGGAGAGATTATGAGGATGTGTAAAATAATGTACCTTAATAGCTTTTATAATATTGTTGCGTACAATGTAAATGTCATTTTGTTTCAGTACTTTCCCCCGTACTCCTCCCAAAAGGAGCTCCTTTAGTGCAGCACTGCTCAGGGTCACTCTTTTCCTCAGCTGCTTCCCTCTGAGATGAAGAACGACCCACTGTGCTAGGGATGGGAGATGGGACTTCTCTGCTGGGAAGGAGGGAAGGGAGTCATTAGCCTCGGATCCATCCCGTATGGATATTGCCCGTGGCAAAGGAATGCCCACATTGTTTAGTGGGGAGAGGTGTTTAAATGCAGTGCACAGTGCACATATGCATTCTGCTTGAGATTCTGCTCCAGAGCAGGCAAGAGGTTAAAACCTCAAAGGGGGATGTAGAAATACCTTCACACTCAGGGTCGCCACAGAGGAGGACAACAAACAGGCTTAAAATTGGTGCTGCTTTAAAGTTAGTTTAGCACATTAAAGCACAAGGTCAGCAAGTCAACAAAAACAGCCTAAACTGCAGCAGAACCTCTTCTTAGAGGCTGTAACTCTGCTCTCCAAAAGGTATTGTGCACGTGTTGAGCTTGATTATACTAAAAATATAACACTGTGGGCTTGTGGTGTTTTGATTGATTACTTCCATGAGATATTTGTTTTAGCATTCAGCAAACCCTTAATAAAGCTTTGTGCACACAAGCTGGTTTAATAATCAGGTTATTGAAAATATTTTCCAGCAGTTATTTCTAGATATTGATTTCTGGCTAAGTTACCGAAACACAACAAGTCTGAATATTAAGTAGAGGTTGGCAGAGTAGGGCAATGTCTTTCAAAGCAGCAACGATTCTGCCATTAATCACATAATTTAAAATATGGTTTCTTTTTAGGAAGGGATTTTTGATTGCTTACAGGTGATCTGTAAAGCCAAAACGTTATCATTCAGCCTCTTCAATGCCAAGACCCCACCTCTGGCTCAAGAATCATAGAATCCTGGAATGATTTGGAGCTGCTGGCCTGACCTGAGCACTGCTCTGATGTTTGTGTCTGTGTGTCTACATCCAGCTAAAAAATTCTCTTAAGTTCCCTTTTTTTTCCCCTTTATTGTGAAATAGTGCTTAGGATCATGGCTGTGGAAAGGCCCCATCTTCTCTTTAGGTCATCGGAAAAATGTCACTTAATTCTTCTTTTTTGAGGGTTTTCTCAGGTCGTGTTGGTTGTGTCAGGGCTTGGCGTGTCTGTCCCAAAGTTCAGTAGATCTCAGCTCAACATTTCACCTTCATTGATTAACTCCAGTTGTGTCTTCCTGCACGAGATTCCAGACATTCTGGATGTTCAGGCTGCCCTGAGGAGCGACCTGCACTCCCTCCTAACTCCATAAAAGTTTGATGGTTTCAGTTTATGTAGCCTTAACCTAGATCTTAATGTAGCTTTGGGCACAATTAGTGGGATTTCTAAAACTCCGAGGCGTTTGTGGTTGTGGGTTCATTGAAAAGAGAATTGGTTGCCCAACTTCCCAAAGCACTTTGTGACATCCAGCTGTAAATCTCTGCTCATGAGCCTGTCTCCAGCTCCCATTTTACTTGCTCTTCTCTGAACTTCATCTGATTTCTCCAGCTCCTTCTGCTTTCCAGAGCAGCTGAAAACACATGTTTTTCATACAGGCACAAAGCTCTAATACAGTTATTGAAAGTGTAACATAAAATTGCAGCAATACTGTGTAATCCTTCAGCAAGACTCAGAAGCAGGTTTTTTTCAGGTGTTTGTAACATCTACCCTGATGATTCAGTTTTATGTGCTCCCGACATTTAAATATATGCAGAGTGGGACCCTTTATTTTTAGGTTGCCCCAGTAATTCCAGGGTTAACCAGAGCTGGTTCCTCCCCTTTCTGTGCAGACACACATATATATCTGCACACTTTCCTGAAGGAGTTTTCCTTTGATCCCTCCCCTCATCCACATAAAATTTCCCTCTGAGTCAAACCCCAAAATAACATTTTCCCCAAAGTCAGAACATTTATGAAACAAACAAACAAGCAAAATCTCCACAGTGAGAGTGGGAATCTATAATTGTAACTCTAACAAGTGCTTGCAACTCTGAGTGCACATACCTACGTATTTTGCATCATTATAGATGCAAACTGCAGGGAGGTTTGTGTACTCCCTACATAGAACTGGGGGAGTTTATAACTGTAGGGAGGATCATATTTTTACGAGCCACATTAATTTGCAAATTGTGCCTAGGCAAGGTTCACTCACTGAGAGTGAATCCACCAAAAGCACTACCTGGGAGAAAGAGCTTTCACGCCTATTTTTGTTAATTACTCAGAAGAGGGGTGAGTTGTAGGGCTCTTCCACAAGTGCTGCTCGGCTTTCTTATGCAGTTCAGGCTTGTGCTGCACCCACTGCAAGCCAAGAGAGTTGTTATTATGGTGCTTTAGAAGATTAACTTTAGAATGCTAAGTTGTTTTCATCCCTGGAAGTGCTCAAGGGCCAGGTTGGACGGGGCTTGGAGCAACCTGGGGTAGTGGAAGGTGTTCCTGCCCATGGCAGGGGGTTGGAATGAGATGAGATTTAAGGCCCCTCCCAACCCAAACCATTCTGTGATGCTACCCTGCAAAGGTATAATTATGTACAAGCTTGGAGGGAAAAGAATCTCTCCCTGAAATTTTCAGACCCTGAAAAACTGAGCCATGGTTGTCCTGGGGATGTTGACGAGCCGTGTGGGATCAGGTCCTGATTCTCAGGACAGCATCCTCCAGGTTTTGGGCTGCACATTGGATAGAATGGGCGGCCTCATCATCTGGGAAAACAGAAACTAATCCAGTCCCAGTGTGAGACACTTTGATCTCGGGCAACCTGCCAGGTCTGTTGTTGTCCATTAGCTCATCTGCACAAGGAGGTAAATGCAGCCCTGAAGTAGCAAATGCTCTTTTACGAGGTTGCTGAGAAGTCTCCTGTCCATGTTTGTCTGCTTTCATCTTCCCTACCATAAAGGGAGCGAGCAGAGCCCAGGGTACCCCACTGCATCCTCCTCCACCACACTCAGGACGTGCCCATTCCCCTTGGTCCTCAAAAAGGAACTTTGAATTTGACTGGTTTGGCAGAAAACTGAAGCCTGAGCTTTGGTCATTGGGAAAAGTGGTGCATCAAAGGCAGCGCCAGTGAAATCGTGTTTGGGTTCTTGTCGGAATGTCACAGAGTACCCTGTCATTTTGTTTTAGCAACTTGTCCTTCCAAATGCACAGTTCGCCTTATGGCATGCCAGCAGTAAAAATGTCACTTACAATAATTACTTTTTGGTGAAAATGCTTGCTGACTTCCTACCTTCAAGCTGTTTTTTACACAGTGGGGAGATAATAAGAAATGACTTTATCCTGACTGCTCAAATGAACACTAAATGGAATTTAGGTTATTATTACTGCAGATAGAGGACTGTGTATTGAAATTTAAATAGTGGATCAGATAAACTACTGAGATTTGTCTCTGAAAATTATAGTGGATCTGCTTTTTCCATCCACTTTGCTCTGAAACTTAAGGCAGCTGTTGTCTGCCTGCTGTCTTTAGAATATCATATTTTTCATAATCCTTTTAGAGGTCCCTGAATACCTTCTGTGTTTTGCATGGTCTTCCCCAGCTTCACCATGTTCTGTACCTCATTCCCCTCGAGTCCTTTTGCAGTTTATTAGCTGAGCCTGTGTTAGCAGCAAAGGTTGGACAGGTTATTCCCCAGCAATTCCAGAGGTACAGGGTGTTTCAATGGCTGGGCAAGTGTGCCAGGAGGAGGGTCTGGGAGCATTGGGCTTGTGGGTCACGCTCAAAAACTCAGATGCTCTTGTTCAAATCTTGGAGCTTTTGATTTACAAGTGGTTGTAAAGCCAGTTTGCTGTCAGAGGTGAGGCAGGGTCTGAGCAGAAATGGCAAACCTGCAGCTCTCCAAATGCATGCAAGGAATTCCAGTGGAGCAATCTGCCCGTGCTGGCAGACGTGATGCCTCTGGGAGTGGTGAAACCCTATCCGTGTCTCAGCTCTGCTCTGTCATCTGGATACCTCTGTGGAGGGGGATGCAGCTGGGACTGGTGTCAGGTCGCGTAGCTGTCTGTGACTTTCTGGGGAGGTTGGAGCAGGTGTCACCTGCACGTCTTTGCATCCGAGATGTCCTGAGCCTCAGCAGGAGCCTCCAGCTGAGGTGTGCTGTGGGGCTGAGCTGTGCTGGCACCGAGGGGCACCTTGGATTCCTTCCTGTGGTCACAGGAGCTCCTGCACATCACAGAAATGCTGCTTCCTGCCCAGTGCCCTCCAGTTTTGCAGGATGAACTGACTGTCCCTGGTGTCACCTGCATGGAGCGGGTGATGCTCCAGAGCACTGCGGGAGGGGAGCCCTGCACAGCCTGTGGTTCCTCACACACCACAGGGGCTTTGTCACGTTGGGATGGAAGGACATGAGCAGCATACAGGAATGTGTCAGGCTGGTGCTGTGCTGGGGAAAAGGTGTCCAGGTGATTGACAGGTCTCCACGGGACAGTCAAACTCAGTTCTGGGGGCCTGACCCCAGCATGGGGGTGGGAAGTCTTGTAGTTGGAGAAGAATAAGAAAATCTAATGTGAAGTTCAGGAAAACCTCCATAATCAATACACTGGGGCCAGAACTCTTGTTTTTAGATTTTCTCCCATTTTCCAAAACACTGGCATGACAGAAGCTATGGGGAAGGTGCAGGGGATGGACGGGACCAAAGCAGCATTTGTGCAGGGTAGTGCAAGACCACAAAAGATTTTCTATGTTCATATAATAAAGGCAGAGTTAGTTTGTTACAGCTCTCAACCAGTTCTGTAAAATACTCAGACGGAGCCCAGTCCTGTTCACTCAATTGTTTGCAAAGTGAATTTAGTTTCTTTACAGCCACTGAGGGGTGGGGATGGGAATGGGCAGGCTATGATGGTTTGGGGTGTTGTTGCATTAAGAGGGTCATTTAAGCAGCAATTTTATATTGAGGGAATAGTATTTTAACAAACAGGGTGTTTGTGTAATGTTGAGTGTGTTTCCATTCATTTGTACATCTTCACTTCAGACTGTGCATCCCTCTCTGGTGCTGCAGTAGGAAGAGACTGAAGGGAAGAATTTCCTTATTTAAGAATAAGGCCCCCGTGCTCTGCCAGGAGTGATGTGTCCCCAGGTGTGGCTCTCTGGCACTGGCAAAGTGCCTTGGGTATATTTATCTTTTTGAAGACATATTTGCCTTCGAAGCCTGGAAGGTCCCCTCCACTGCATGGCCATTGCTCTCCCTGTTGTCATCAGCTGTGAAATGGCCACTGGTGGTGGTGTTTGGTTCTCTCCATGTTTTAGCTAAGAATGGAGGCCAGCTGCACTTGCCAAATATTTCAGATTGCTGGCCCATTTCTGAAAACATCTCTTCTAGTACTTGATTTGCATTTGATTATTATTTTCTGTGCTGCATCTCTGAATGTGCTTTTAGAGTCAGTTGGAAGTGCCTAACTTCGCTATTCCCCAGACTGTATTTTGAATTAATAATGTAAAAAGTGCTCGGTGGAACCAAGTTATGCAAGTTATACTTGCATCTTTAGAAGGTTTGGATCATTTAAATGCATTTATGGTGTCTTTGCAGCTTTGATGGTGTTTGTCAACATCAACCTGTAGTTGTGCAGAAGTTACATGAGTTTCTTCATCATTTAAAACTGTCCTGTTAAGCTGTGTCTTCATCACCTGCAGGGTCTGATGGTCACCATCTTCCCATAGTTTGGGTTACTTCCAGCACCTTATTTTTGAAGCTTTTGGACTTTTCCATCACATTTTAAATTGGGTACAGGCTGTTGGAAAGGAAGCTGCAACAGCCCTTTGGTATAGCAAAGTTTGCCTGGAATTTATTGAAGTAATTTCATCAATAAATGGTGGCCACGGGGTTTGCAGGTTGTACAGTCTGTAATGCAGTTTTACTTTTATATTGACAAAATGATCTCTTCCTCAGGAAGCACAAATGTGAAAACATCTAGTGGATATCACTTACTCCTCAGAAACTGGCTTGCTCCAAAGTTAGTGCTATTCTTCAGTATAGTCTGAGGTTAAAAAAGCAGAACAGGTTTTAAAGAAATAAGCTCTCAATGTATTATTTTCATTGGAAATGTTCAAGTGCTACTTTGGAAATCTTAATGTATATTTTTCAGATGTCCTGAATTTGTGTCTTTGTCTTGTAAGGAACTTGAGGGAAATGAATACAGACAAATTATTTCATAAAACATGCGAAATGGCAGTGGATTGACAGTTAAATATGGAATAGTGAATACAGTCAATTTTCCCCTTTGTTCTGTCAGCAGTCACTTGTGCTCTAAATGTCTATTTAATTTTTTAAGCAGATTAACAGGAAATGTTTGCATTATTTGATTATTGAATTTACTTTCCCAAATAATGGATCTTTTCCTCAAATATTTATGTGAACTTGAAAGTGTTTTTCCAGAAGGGAAAAATGCTAAAAATGAAGGGGGAACATATTTGGAGTTATTTGTGGTATATGTGCATAATGCCTCGCCTGAAATCACTGTACACTTGCCTTTTGGTGGGGGAGAAAAGCAGTTTGTCATCTGTACTGCCTTCCCAAATTAAATTCAGATAATCCCACCTTTTTGAGTAAATAAGCAGCAGATTGGTCTTAAAAATGAAATTCAAGTAAGCCCTTGATATGTGATATAAAAAATAAATAAGCTAATACGTGAGCAACAGAGAGCATCTCGGTGATAGATGATAACACAGATTACCTTTGTTGTGTTCGTAATTAGGCTGGGCAGGGAAAGGAGAGGGAGCAGGAAGCGTTAGGAAACGCTTTTGTTTAGTCCTGGGTGGTTGGTTTGTTGGGTTTTTGTTGGTTTTTTTATAATATTATTATTATTTTGGCTTTTTTTTCCCCCCTTCCCTCCGTGTGTGTGCGTGTGGAATTGTATAGGAAATTTGCAGCTGCTCTAGTTATTCAGGAAGATTTGTATAAGCTGGCACAAGGGACAAAATTAGAGGGAAGTTGAACGAGTGCCGTGCGCTTTATTAGCTTGGCAGCCATAATTTTGACCTTGCTGTGGGTTAAAGGACACAGACCTGAGAAGAAATCTGTTTATCATGTAGGGAATTCATGCCATCCCTGACAGTGTACAGTGAACAAGATGGATGATCTGCCAAATTGGTCCCTCGCATGGGTGAATCAGGGCAAATTTACTGTACAATTCCTTTGCTGCTCCCGCAACAAAAGGAACGTTTGCCGGGGTTTATTCGGTTGTAGGATGACCCAGGGTGAGCAGAGGGAAGAAATAGCATTTGTAGGAGCCTGATTACCTTAAAGATTTATATGCACCTCGCTCTTCTTTATGTCTGCCTCTTTTGCATCTCTCAGAAAGCACTAAGAAAAAAAGTCAGATTTTTTTTTGTTTTCAGAGAGCAACTTTATGTGAGTGTCAGGAAACCTCTTGAAAGCTTTCAGTACCTTGAACAACACTTGTCCTGCACTCCCAGCCTCATTTGAGTATTTTCCTTTGGTATTTGGGATATGTTTCCATGCTGTGCATTCTGGAATTACTTGACATTGATAAATAGTGATAAATATTCTGGGTAGCAAACAAAAAAAATTCAAAATGTAGTGACATTTGCTCTTAGCCATTGCCATGGCAGTGATGGGACTGGAAGCTGTGAGAGAACCCACTGCAGGGCTCAGAAAACACAGTTTTGGAGGAGTCTGGCCTCATCCTTGTACAACTGAGAGCTTTGTAAACTTCCTGCAGAGAGCTGGAGACAAACCCACTGATGGATGGGGCTGAGATCCATGTGATTAACCATGTCAGGTCAGGAGATGGGAGACAGCAAGGAGGAGGAAGCAGCCCCACAAAAATGGGAAGGAACGGTGGAGGGAGAAATCACATGTGCTCTTTATCTTTGGAAGGGAATTGTTCTTGAAAACCACGTTGTTTGTGTGTTGTTGCTTTTAAAAACGTTCAGACTGTACCCTCAGATGTCTGGATTCTCTGGATAAGCTCAGTCAGTACATTCTGTTAGAGATAAATTTATTGGGGGAAAACATTCCGTACAGAACCTATTGTTGTTGGCAAATTAACAGATTGGCAAAGCTTTCTTTTAAACCAAGTGTCACAATAACAGATTTGGGTGTCTCCTGATCCACTCGCTATCTTTATGTAGGATTCTCAAACATGTTAATTAATACAGCATAATTACAAACTGTATTTTAATCTTGTTATTTCTGGACAAAGAGAATTGCAAAAATGGGATGCGTGTGATAAGAAACAAAATGAAATCAATAACACTCTCAAGATATACCGTTGTATCAGTGTAGAAAATCCCTCATTGGCACTACAGAATAGTGGCTCAGTGAGTTTCTTGCAAGTCACAAAAGGAGGCTTAAACCAGTCTATAATGGTAGCTTTAAAAGCATCTTTATATAAAAATGTTGTGGCAAGCAAAACTGTGAGATTTCCTGACCAAGGAAATTGCTTGCAAACTTACAGACTATTGCACTTCAGTTTTTCCTGATTTTTATTTGTATCTGTACATCTTGTCTTCATAAGAAATCAGAGATGACTCAAGATAAAATTAGAAAATAACTCTGTTTTTAAAAAGAGCCTTTTTAGTACCCAAGTCATAGCAAGTAGCATTTTGCATACTTAGGCATTTCTTTAAGTAGGTAGAATATAAATGAGAAGGAAAGTTAAATATCCTGCAATCAAAACATTGCGATTATGCTAAAGTGGGGCCTTTTTCCTCTCTTTTTTCATGACAGAAAGTACTCCAAAGACTTCTGCCAGTTGCAGTCCTGCTCCTGAATCTCCCATGAGTTCCAGCGAGTCCGTGAAAAGCCTGACTGAATTGGTACAGCAGCCCTGCCCCGCCATCGAGACAAGTAAGGATGGCAAATCCCAGGAATGCAGCGAGCCTCCTGCTTCTGAATCCCAATCCACCACCCCCTTGCCGCTGTCAGGCCACTCAGCACTGAGCATCCAAGAGCTGGTGGCCATGTCCCCAGAGCTGGACACCTATGGCATCACCAAGAGGGTCAAGGAAGTGCTAACGGACAACAATCTTGGTAAATCGCTTTATTCTCCTTTCTGGACCGAAATTTAGTGCTTTCATTTTGGAGCTGTAGGTCGGGAGATGTCAATGAGAGTTTGTGGGTTTGACTCTGGCCTAAGCTTTCATTTGTTAAAAAGATATTCAGGTTTTTTAGAAAAATCCATCCAGATTGTCACACTCTACCCAAAATGTCATCACACCCTTGCTCTTGCTAAGCTCTGCTCCTGGCTCACCAGCCAGGTCCTGCTCCCACCTTCCAAAACAGAGTCCAGCAGGCTGTCAGGACAACCAGAAGCCCAAACCCAATGAGATCTCCCCTTGAGAAGGGCTGTTTTCCCCATGCTGACAGATTCCAGGCCCAGTATTTTGGGCACAGGTGAAGTGGAGGAGCCCAGCATGGTTGGAGAGGCAGGTCCATCACAGACCAAAGCACAGTATTAGGGTTGAGAGGGTAAGTCCAAACTCAGCTGAGGTTTAGCTGAGCCTGTAGATCAGTGCACAGGGCCATTCAGGTGCTTTGCTTAGAGTTGTGCAAAGCTGAGGCTGCTTTTCCCTCCAGATGAGTTTTTGGGTGTCGAATTCAGTGTAATGTTGACATGACTATATATTTGGAATAGTCAAAGGGAATGACCTGATCTGAGTGTGAGAAATCCACATTAATGCTGCCACTGCGCCTCTAAATCATGGGTTCTTCACATGTCTTTATCACTTGCTTCCCTCCCAAGGCTTTGGAAAACCTTTAGGGGTCCTTGGAGTCTGTGGCAGGAGGGCAGTAAGGCTGTGCCACTGTTACCTGCTCCTGCTTCTGGCACTTAGCAAGGGACTCATCTCACCTGCCATTGGGTGCTCAAAATAACATCTGGGACTCTCCAGAAGTACCAGAGTCTCTTCATTCACCACAAATGGGACCAGAAAGATCAGTTTAGATTTAGACTGACCATGGTACTTAGGTGAGAAGAATTTTATCCATATCATCTGAACATTATGACTGTAAAAGTAACAACTCCTCTGTTTCAGTATGTAAGGAAGCCTTTTTTCCTCCAGAGACAGAATAACATGTTATTATTTCAGATGATTTTTCGAAGGGGAAAAATACTGGGGTGGGGGAGGTTTCAAGTTCTCATTTAACATAATTTGGGGGGCAAAAAAGAAAATGGCCTTGATCATCAACATACCCTCATGAGACTGTTCCACTGAGCCCAGCAGGATTCCTTGCCCAGGCACATTGGCATGGGCAGGTGGTGGTTGCTTGTTCAGTGGAGATAACGTAGAGATAAAGCCCAAAGTCATGGTAAGGGTTTGCAGGTCCAAGCCCCTGGTTTTTGGGCAGAATGCTGTTGAGTGCTGTACCTGCTCTGGTGTTCCAGAGAGGTTTGAAAAAGTGTTTTTGTTTACGTTTGCTTTGATGCCATTTTTACTTAGTCTTCTTTATTTCCCATGATTTTTGTTTTCCTACAGTGTGGCTGACAAGCCTTAAAAGCAGCAGAAGAGCCAGGAAATGTGCCCCAAACTCTGCATTAGGTGTGGAACCAGTTTCAATGTCTCCTTTTGTGCCCTCAGTGTGCTAGTGCACCAGATTTGACTGGTGCACAGGTTTCTCTGTCTTAGGCCAAGGGGCCTCATGAACCTGTTGTAGGCAACTGGTGGTGGCTCAGGGGGTCCAGTTCCATCAGCCAGTAAAGACCAGGCTTGTACAAAACCATTCAGGATGTGTTGGGCGGGTCTCTCCTCCCCTCTCTGTTCAACAGTCCCCAGTCAGGGGAATGGCTTTAAACAGAGGGAGAGGTTTAGATGGGATATTGGGAAGAAATTCCTTCCTGGGAGTGTCCAAGGCCAGGTTGGACAGAGTTTGGAGCAACCTGGGCTAGTGGAAGGTGTTCCTGCCCTTGGCAGGGGGTGGAACGAGACGAGCTTTAAAGTCCTTTCCAACCCTTATCATTGTATGATGGTTCTGTGATTTCAGCAAACAATGCTGGCACAGTTAACACCGAGATGTTGCCCCAAATGTCAGAGTGTCATCGATGATTCCCTGTTGGACAGCATGTAACTCAGAGAGGGAACCAGATGCACTGAGCTCTCCTAGGATTTCGACAGTGGGTATTCTGTAGAAAGGGCCAGGACTATCCATGAACCCAACACAGAAAGTTTTGTCCCTGAGAAGCTGCATCAGCAGAACAGGCATGAAAGAAAGATGGGGAGAAGTTTTAGGAAACCTGTGCTTAAAAATATTCCCGTTATTAATAGTGCTCTGATGAAGATGGAGCGTGATCCACCTGCCGCCTCCTGAGGATGATTTCTAACACCTTCCCCATTAGCTTAGGAGGCTTTCAGGTGTTTTATCCTGTGCTGCCATATCCTGGAATAAGATAAATGACACAAACATCTTTAGCTTTGTTTTTAACTCCTAGAGAACATGATGTTACCTCCTTCCACATCTGCATTTTTGATTTTTAGGGTGTAGTTTGAGGTTCATTTCCTTCAGCAGCGTTGCTAATACCATTCTGGGCTGCTCATTCCCAATCCTGTACAAATTTGTGCCCATGTTCCTGTTCATGTGGCCACACAATACCAGGTTTTCAAAGCAGCTGTCTTATCTTGCTGGTATAGCTGGCAGGTTTACAGGGAAATGGATGAGGCCTTACTGATGTTTTTAAATACAAACAGGGATCAGGTTACCCCAGCAATACACGAGATAAAACTGGGCCTGAATTACCTCTTTTGTCTGATTTCCCAGATATTGAGTGTAATGGAAAATCACTTATTACTTAGGAACTTAAGTGAATTCTGAATGTAGGTTTCTGTTCAGTGTGTAAGAACCATTTTCAGGGTTAGTTTTAGAGCTTATTAACAGACTGTCATGTTAGCCCTGTCCTCCTTTCCCCTCTCTGCCTCTCATCTCAGCTGCTTTCTCCAAAAGCTTTGCAGACCCACCTGCCCCACACATCTGAGTGGGACATTCTGCAGCTTCTAACTCATCCCACATTCCCTCCTCTCCCCATACAGGCAAAAAAAAAAAAAATCACCAGGGCAAAGTCTTGGGATGTATTTAAAGAGAAGGAGGAGGAGATTCTGGAGTTAAGCACAGGGAATGGGTCTATAGAGCAGGTTGTTCTCCACAACCTGTTTGTGTCAGGATCAGGTGAGGCTGTGAAGGAAGGAGCTGATGGTGCTTTTACAAGTGTTGGGCATGTCCTGCAGAGCTGTAGGGTCATAAACCCCCACTCATCCCTGTTGTCCCTTAGGGCCCTGTTGGTTGCCACTGTCTTAGAGTGCTGGGAAGGTGTTCTGTTGTGTGTTAGTGAGGGCACTCAAAAGCTGCAGGTCAGACACAAGACCCTGAGCCCCAAACTTGGGGGGCATGGAAGGATCTTTGGGTTACTTTGAAATTCCATGAAGGCAGCACCTCTGTCTTAAATCACCTTTGATGACTCAGATGACCCCAGGCTCTCTCTTGTAGCAGAAGCTCTTGGGATCAAGGCAGTTCAGCTGAGGGAGAACACTGAAGTGAAAGGGTTTAGAAAAGAAGCTCTGGTTGAGTTTGAGCTGCACAGGCATTTTCCCCAGTCCTTCATAAGTTAGACCTTAACCATAAAAAGCCAGTGTCACCCATGCACATACAGATGCTGTACATGGAAAAGCATTGGCAGATTTTACCCTGCTACATGACAGCATTTTGAAAGAGAACTCAAACTGAGTGTTCTTAACCAGAAGTACTGGAGAGGCTGTAAAAAACCCCTGTAATACTGTAAATCCTGATTATCTCTAGTTGGTGAGACACAGCTAGAACCCCACAGGAAATACATACGTGTGTCTGTGAGGACACTTACATGGCCATTGTTGGGGTGGGGGGATCACACTGGTCTTGGTTCCTTGATTGCTGGAAATGTTTGGATTGCCCTGTTGGAATGAAGCTGTGGCACTGTCCTCCTGCATAAGAGCTAAGTAGCCTCACTGCTCTCACTACTTGCCTGCTTAGCCAGAAGTTCAGTTTATTTTTCAGCTCCTTAATTTTATTTTTCGCACACTGTGTCACTGTGAGGTCCCGCTCCCCAAACGTGTTGAACTCCCCCCTGTGTCTCAGGCAGATCCTAAGGATTAAACTAAAGCTCAATATTTACCCTTTTAGTGGGGGGCAGAGCTTTTTTACTCTCCAAAACGTTTCTTTTGGGTTGCCAAGCCGTTCTGAACTCAGACTAATTGTCGAGTGCTCTCGTAGACGTGTTCTTTTTCGTGAGCCCCTTGGCTCAATGAATTCATGCCCTTCTCCGTTTCGTATTAGGTCAGCGTTTGTTCGGGGAGACAATCCTAGGCCTGACCCAAGGCTCTGTCTCAGACCTCCTGGCTCGCCCCAAGCCCTGGCACAAGCTGAGTCTGAAGGGCCGGGAACCCTTTGTGCGCATGCAGCTGTGGCTGAACGATCCCAACAACGTGGAGAAGCTGATGGATATGAAGCGAATGGAGAAGAAAGGTAACTCGGGCCACAGTGCTGACTCATGTTTTCCCTTCCCCTCCGAGATCAGCGTGTCTTTTATAACCCTCCATAAATAGTGTGGAGGCAACATTGATCCACTGTTATGGAGGTTATGCAAAAGGACTTCGTGGCAGCTTCTTCAGGGGTTTAGTTGTTGCTTGTTCAAGCAGATACATCTCAAAATTAAAAAAAACAGCAAAAAAAGCAAAACAACAAAAAAACCACCCTCAAACTCTAAATATGCACCAGCTGCTGGGAAATCATTGCTATATTCTCCTATAGATTAATTACTGAGGCTCTGGTGTATCACTGATAACTTGCCTTACCAAATGAGAAATGCAAGTTTGGAGCTGCCTTTGGGTTCTTAGTTAATAGTGCTGCAGCTGGTCACAGATGTTGGGCTGGAAGAACTGTGCATTGATTCCTGAGAGAGCTTCTTGCCAGTCCTACACTGATGGTCTCCAGGAGGAAAGAAAAATGCAGCCTTTATAAAAGAGTGTTTGGGAATAATTGTATTTGTAGCCTTTACAGGGAGGGGGGAAGGTGACTGTGTTAGTACGTGCTCATATAAAACAAGGTCATGAGGAGGGACCTGTGAAAGGTCTGAGTTCTTATTGGGTGTCTTAGTAGGGAGGATATCCTGCAAATTTATCCTACTCTCTCTTTTAGATTCATTACTGAAAACCAGTGGTTATTCAGAGCCCTGTTTTTAGTACGTTCATGTGATTTTACAGGAGAGACTCAGAGGCTGCCATTATCAGCAGTTAACTAATTAATGATATATACATCTCTCGAGCTATCCCTTAATGATATTAGCACAGACATCATTAATCGTGTACACTGAAAGCGCTGCTGTTGACTGATGTTCTGAAAGCATTTACACATTTGATCAAGAACTTGGTGATTATATTTAAAATTGCAGTGAGGGAGCTTCTGGGAAAATTACAGTCTTGTAGGCTTTTAAGAAGAAATTCAAATCCTTGTCACAGGAACCAGTGTAATATAAAGCAGTGCAGTATCTTATCACAAACTGTGAATGATCTTCCACGGGGAGTAAAATCCACTTGGGTCTCCCACTTACAACTGTAAACTAAAGGGAACCATGAGGGGTTTTGCTGTATTAGAAACATGGCAGAAATAAAATTGTCAACTAGCTGGATTTTTATAGCCTCAAAGAGAATATTGCCCGTAATGCAGGAAAATAAAATCAAAATAATTTAAAAGTAGTAGTACCGACGATATCCTTTCAAAACTAGTTTCTAAACTGGATTCTTATCAAATAGTGAGCCATCCATATGGTCTGTAGATGGTACCTGAATAGAGATAAGGCCATAAATCATTGAGACTCTGCACTGAGCTCCTGGGCTGTTCAAGTGCTGTCCTCAAAGCAGTCTAAAGTGAATTCAACCCTGTATTTTCTGCAAAATCCTTTCATGCAGGTAAGGATCCTGTGATTTAACCTTTTAAATTGCTCTAAAGCCACATTAAGAATTTAACTTTCCCTTCAGCTAATGTCAGTGAAAGAACAATGCGACTGGACCTGCTCCCAGCGAAACATTATTATCAATTATTTCTCTGCCACATTTTATTAAGGGACTAAATTAATAATTATGATAAAGGTGAGCTGCATATATCCTTTTTTTTTTCTCTTCCTCCAGGCTGAAGTTTGTGCTATAAATGTCCATTTTAAGAGGTTCTGAAAATTTGCAATGTACATTAAGCAACTTCTTTGGAGGAAGGCAGGAGTTCAGGCTCACTGGGCTGAGACACTCTGCACACTTTTCCTGCCTTGCAAGGGTTTATTCCTCTCATAACCTGCTGGCAGCACCACACTCCTCACAGAACAGCCCTGAGTCCTGCTGGCAGGAGAAAATTTAATTCGCTTCATTTCCCCATTATTTCGCTTTTTAATAATCTTGTTCAATACCACATAAGATAAAAATTATATTAAAAGGGGCTCTATTTTAGCTCAGTGGGCAGCTGCAAGCTCTGCAGTAGAGTCTGTGGCATCTGTAGCTGGGCACATGGGGAGTCTTCCCAGAGGGACATGGGGATTCTGGGGGGAAAAAGGATATAATTCAGGGGATAGAGCTGGGACAAGTCAGTCTCAGTCCCAGAACCGGCCCTGTGCCCAAATTGCATCTGGGTTTCTTTTTTTTCATATGTCTCCTGAGAAGTGGAGACTGGTCACAGACAAAAATCAAACTTCTCCAAAAATAAACTGTGTTTGCAACTTGGATTCCAGTTTGAGCCTTGCTGTCACTGCAAATGTGCTGAATGATCTCCTTATGTTGTCTACACACAGCACATATGTTTAAAATAAAAATTAAAATGGAAAAGCTTTTGTAAATGTCATCTAAGTTTCCAGAGACCAGCATTAAACCCTGAAGTTTGGGTGCTAGTTGTGCCTTTGGCCCAATGGAAATTTGTTCTGATAATAGATTATCCTCCACAAAACAGTTGCTGCTGACAGAACAGTGGGACACCCTCCTCTTTATTTTTGTGATAGGGAAATGTGAGCATTTGTATCATTTGTTCCATTCACATGAGAGCAACCTAAATCAGCCATTGCACCTTTGGTGATCCCAGTGAGGCAGGGATGATGTTTTCCCCAAGCTATCACAGCTCCAGGGTGTCCTTTGGTGTTTTAAGGTGGCAGCTCTGCCCTGCCAGACATTCCATCCTTCCAAGAGCAAAGAAGGCAGAGATTCAGCACATCCTGACCCATGGGTGTCTCATGCTGACTGAGTTGCCTGACCAAATTCCAGAAACTCCACTTTTAGATACTCTGAGCAACCTTTTACATCCTCCATGCCAGGTTCTGTTTTGTCTCCTGTCCCCCCTGAAGCTGCTGCCTGTTGCTCATGTTGTTCTCCAGCCTCTTGGTTCTACTATCCAAGGAGACAAGGGTGTCTTGTCTGTAGTTTGCCTGTCAATGCAAGTTGGAAACGACATCTAGGAAGGAGTCTTGAATTAAAAACCTTTTAGAAATCGGAGATTCCCATGCTGGAATGATTAATTCCATGGTTGAAGGTTGTAACAGCTCCTTGAAGGCTGCAAAAATAAGGCCAATGGGTCACCTTGAAATAATGCAGAATCTTTGCTGTTCTGCATCTGGCTGGAACAACTTAAGTAGGTGGGTTTTTAAGGAAATTTATTTTTAGAAAAACCACTTTAGTTTTTTATGGGTATTTCAAACGTGTGCAGGACTGTATCATGTCAGAGTGATGGATCATGAGCACCTCACGTTCTGTTCCATATCAGTGATCTTACACAGTAGGCAATCCACAGGTAATCTGTCATATTCAGGAAAAACAAAATGCAGGCCATGCAGATACCCCCAAAGGTTACAGAATGTGTTCAGAATGCACTTCAGTGGTAGTAAGACACGCTGTAAAAGGTCCCACTGGAGGTGCCACTGTGTAGAGGACACGATGCTGGAACCCACTGGAGCCAGAAAACACGGCCAGTGCAGGAGGGAGCTCTGCCAGAAGAAGTTGGCCAGTGTGAGCAGGGCTTTGAACATTGCAGCTGATTTGATTGCACTGAATTTTTATTCTTTGTGCACCCTCAGCTTGAAGGCAGAGCTGTGGGGAGAGAGGAATTGATTGTTTTGAAGCACTGGGTAGCTGAACGGTGTGACGTGCCCTACATTGGTCTGTGGCTGTGACCAGAGCTCCTGGCTCGTGGAGATTTAGAGCCTGCTGGATTGATGTCAGGCTGGTGTAATCTGGAACTTAATAGCCAAGGTTATCAAATTGCAGCTCTTCAATACTTAAACTCTTAAATATCTGGAAGGTATTTAACAGGCCATTAAATATTTTATTGACAAGATTCATCTATATTTGCTGTTTTCAGCCCCCTCATTAGCAATGCTTGTGCATGATACTGCCAGGTGCAGTAAATCCCACCTCTCTGTGCCTGGTGTAAATCCATCACAGCAGTGACAGTGTTTGCTGGGACTCTTTCCTTGCGGAATTTGCCAGGAGAATTCACTCCCCATCCAGGAGGAGGGTCAGTGGCAGGATCACAGCCTCACTGAGCTCCATCAGGGCAGCGAGAGCTTTCTTGAAAGTGTATGTGTTTTGGAAGGAGCTTTGTGAAGCGAGGAGGGTGCTGGGGGCTGGTTTTCTTTCATAACCTGTCACTGCTGTAGTGAAGAGCTGTATGCAAAGGCAGCAGAGCTGGGATCTCTGGGCTCCAGGCGCCATCGTGTGTTGGACATGGTGTGGCAAGGCTGCTTTCCACTTCCATAGTCAGATTGTTCCTGCAGAAACCTTAGTGTTAGAGAGACCCTCATGTGCATCTGAAGTGTTTTTACAACCAGCCTCATTTCAGTGGAAATGAGGTGCCACTGCCTGATCAGGTGCTTATGTGGGAGTTCTACCCTTGGAAGAGGGAATTTGAAATGAGTTGTATGAACTGAACCCTGTTATTCACTGAAAAAGCAGAGAACTCTGGCAGGTCTCCAGCTGATTTACCCTCTTTCTGCCTCCTGCATCCTCCCTGCATTTGCTTTCCTCTGGTCTCTGGTGGTGCCCCATCCTTTCCCTTCCCTCCAGGTAGCCCATCCATGCATCTCCAGCCTGTCACCTCCGTGTTTATCCGCCAGCTCGCGCCTTCATTGATTTTGCATTTGCATTCAGCCGGGGCTGATGCAGCGTGCTTCTCTTTCAGCCTACATGAAACGGCGACACAGCTCTGTCAGTGACAGCCAGTCCTGTGAGTCCTCATCTGCTGGCATCGACTACAGCCAGGGGGCCAGCCCACAGCCCCAGCACCAGCTCAAGAAGCCCCGGGTGGTGCTGGCACCAGAGGAGAAAGAAGCTCTGAAACGAGCCTACCAGCAAAAGCCATACCCATCACCAAAAACCATTGAGGAACTCGCCACGCAGCTCAACTTGAAAACCAGCACCGTGATCAACTGGTTCCACAATTACAGGTATGTGGTCTCCTGGGAGCCCTGCTGCCAAGGGCTGTGTTGGGTTTGCTTGGGCAGGGTGCTGCTCTGCTTCAGCAGGCTGGGTCTGCTTCCCCCAGCACAGGGTGGTTGTACAGGATGAACGGTTTCGACAGCAGGGAGGTTCTAACTAACACAGTGCTAATGCTCCAGACTCGTTTTAAGTCATCCCTGAGGAGCAGAAATATTCACATATTGATGTAAGTAGTGCTTTTAAACAGAAAGTCTGGCTTTCGGGGTGGGTGTGGATGTAGAGATGTCCACTGATGAATATTTATAAACCATTGCAGTAAGCAGGGCTGCTCTGCCTGCCTCATATATGCACACTCACACCCACAGACACATGTGGAGGGGGGTGTTGTGGGTGCTGTCACTGGGTGGGGGGGTACTTGTAAATGTCCTGTACAGGATGGTATCAGAATTGCCCTGCTTTCATCATGTCATTTTCCTGCATAAGGGGAAAAAGAGGATTTTCTTTTCGGTCTTGAGCCACTGAGAGCTCTGAAAATAGAGAGGGGCTTCTTGCAAGGGCATGGTGTGACAGGACAAGGGGGAATGGCTTTAAACTGACAGAGGGCAGGATTGGATGGGGTGATAGAAAGAAATCCTTCCCTGTGAGGGTGGGCAGGCCCTGGCACAGGTTACCCAGAGAAGCTGTGGATGCCCCATCCCTAGGAGTATCCAAGGCCAGGTTGGATGGGGCTTGGAGCAACCTGGGCTAGTGGAAGGTGTCCTTGCCCGTGGCAGAGGGTGCTACTGTGTGGTCTTTTAAAGTCCCTTCCAACCTAAACCATGATCTGTAATTCTATAATTTATTCCTTTGTTGTGATTAAATCACTGAGTCCCACTGAAATGGATTAAGGTGTGGGGCTGTTCAGTTCCTTTCTCATTTGAGAGGGAACCTTCTGCACATTCGAACCACTGAAACAGGTTTTGGCCTAGAGACAGCAATAAAAAGAAAAATAGCACATAACAATTATAAGGATTTGAATAAACATATTATCAACTGTGCTTGGGATTGGGAATCTTAATTAGTGCAGCAGACTTTTCTCCAAGAAATTTGTGCTAATGAATATTGAACAGGTACAGTTAAGCTACCAGATTTAATACTATTCTGCTCCTTCACTCGGAGCCAGCAATGCTCTTAATTAGTCCAGACTGCTAAACTTGTTTGTTTTTAGAAACTGCTAACAT
This sequence comes from Anabacerthia variegaticeps, assembly GCA_035583185.1. Lineage (NCBI taxonomy): Eukaryota > Metazoa > Chordata > Aves > Passeriformes > Furnariidae > Anabacerthia > Anabacerthia variegaticeps. The sequence goes on along the minus strand of JAWWEW010000048.1, from coordinate 6,905,859 downwards.
TTCAAGGGTATTTTTCACTTTGGCCCTTCTCAGCTTGTATCAGGGAAGTTGCTGAAGCAGAAGCAACACAGTTAATGAGATATCTCAGAAATATTTTGCACAATACTTAAATAATGTTTACAGTAAACTGTTCAAAATTTAAAAATTACAGCCAACCAATAATCACCCTTACACTGAATTTCCTTGCCTTGAATTCAGTACAGATGCAGCCCCTTTCACCACTCACACTTCTCTAAAAATCAGGCCTCTTCCAATTCCCACTTCCAGGCAATTATACAGGAGTTGGAGGAGTGCCTAGGAAAATATGTTCCCTTGGGCCTGACAGCAGAATGTGCTGTTCTCACTGGGGCAGATGAGAGTGGGAGCACTGGTGACACATGTCACCCCCTCATTGCCACGAGCTGCCCACACCACGGCTACGCCGAGTAGGTGCTGACAGCTGTGTGCAAAATAAAACCCTCTAAACAAGGTGCTGGGGACTGCTGGGCAGCACAGAGCCCAGTGCTGAGAGACCTGCAGCTGCTCCCACATGTGCTGCTGAGGCTCCAGGGCTTTGCAGAGCTGCTTCAAGCCTGGTTGGAGCCCTGGGTGCTCTGAGCAGTTGCCACCACTGAAAAATCAAAACACATCCCTTTCCTCTCTCCAGGAACTTTCTTAGCTTTCATGCATGAAGTACCCTTAAATCATTTGTAGGATGCTGCAGAAGAGGTACAGGTTTTCTGTTCTGCAAGGGGAGCAGGGTCTGACCATCCTGCAGCTCAAGTATTGTAAGAAATGAGTGGTCTTTCATCCATCTTCTCCACACCACACTTCACTTTATTTATCTCCTTTATACTCTCTCTCAACCATTTCTTTTCCAAGCTAAAAGAGTTTTCATACAGAAGCAGTTGCACATCTCAAGCCATCTGCTTATTCTTTGATACTAATTTTTACTTAAAGTAATTTGAGGTAAGGCAGGGCACAGACTAGGACAAGTTTTTCTTCCCATCTCTTGGAAATCCTGGTGCAGTGATGCCTTTCCTTTCAGATTCAGCCCAAATCTCCCTTTCCAAAGGTGGTTGCAACAGCAGCCTCTACCTTTGTATCCACCAGGTGGAAAGTCAGCATTAGTATTTATTTCCCACAACAGAAAAAAAACTTTAAAAAAAAATCCTCAGCAGGCAAAGAAATAATTCACTTCAGAATACAAATAGGTATAAAGGATTTTGATATGTCTGCAAACTTTCCAAGTTTTGCACACCCCAGGATGTGGCTGATGTTTTGAGTTACACTGGGAAATGCCAGCAGGGTGTGTGGATGTCAAGGCCAACACCTTCCACCAAGAGGAATGCCCTCTGGAATCTTCTAGCTGCTGTCACCAGTTCTTCTTTACCATAGGGATTTAATTACTATGTTAATCAGGAGCCAGACTAGATTCCAGGAGCAATATATTGGGTGTGAATTCCAGGGATTTCCCCAGGCATGGAACTGGTGTTTGGTCAGACACTCGGTGAGGATGTCATCGTTCAGTACCTGCTGGAGCTGAGGGAATTTAAACGCCATGTAGGCACAGAGCTCTTACAACATTCCTCTCCTGACTCAGGGAATGTTACAGAAGCAGAATGTTCTGGATCAGTGTCCACACAGCATGGTTATAGGCATAAAGAGAGGCTGATAATCAATGTTGCAGGATGCATGCAGTTAATGGTAATAGAAAATTAATGTTAGCACCTGTGTTCTTCTGTTAGGTGAGTAATATTCTCCTAGGGAAAATTACAGACCCCCTAAATCCTTCCAAAGTGTGGAGTCAGCAAGTCCTGCTGAAATACTCTGTTGCATTTCAAATAAGTCAATAATATCATTAGTTTCAAAAGCCGTATTCAGATGGCGTTCTGCATTTGGCCTAATGTTTTTCCATTGTGTGCTGTCTTCCATGGCACATTTAAGGAAACATGGAAAATCCATACAGCCAGCAGTGCTGGGACAGCCTTTCACTACAAGCCCCTTAGAAGTTTCCCAGGGCTGAAACCCAAAAGTTTTATCTTCACTGTGAAAGATGAGGTTTTGGTAAACTCTCCCTGTGCCTGTGGTCTCATCCCTTACCCCGGGTCATTGAGGCTCCCTCTTGGTTATAAATCAGGACCTGAATGGGGTCCATCACCTCTGCCATGGCTGGAGCAGGACAGAGAAAGGGTTAGCCCAGACCCTAAGGCTTTTCCATAAACTGTTCCCTACTTGTGAGGGTTTTGGGAGCTCCTGAGCAGAGAAGGATGAGGGAGGAAGGACCAATTCAATGGCACAGGTGGTGTGTTTGGGGTATTCTTGCACCCCACAGGTAATAGGAGGAGCAAGGCGGCACAGTGGGGAACTTTACCCACACATGGAGTGCATTCATTCCCATGAAAGGCACTGCTTGGCTTGTCACTATTCATGTTCTGCAATTGATTTTTTAAATAAAAAATGAGGCAGAAGTCAGACTAGCTCGTAGACTGGCAGCCTGTAAAAAGCCAGGGCTTCCCCACAGCACTTTGATCACAACTGACTTGGGTTCCTCTTAATTTCTCCTCACTGTCCGGGAGAACACCGAGGGGTTTGTCTTGATGTTTTCCTGATTTGGTTTGGGCAGACTGGCTCATTTCTAGAAGAGTTCTGAATTGTTTTTTATAAGGTATTGCTATTTACAAGGCATTCTCTTCTGGATCTACTAAAAATGCCTTTATATGATAAATATGAATACATTTCCCAGTGGGGAAGTGGTGGAGTCACCATCCCTGGAAGTGTCCAGAAGTCAGTCAACGTGGCGATGCAATTCAGTGGGCATGGGATGCTTAGCTAAGGTTGGACTCGGGGATTTTGGAAGTCATTTCCAACCTTCATGATTCCCTGAACCCCACGAAAAGGCATTTTACGTGTTGTCTCTGGTTCGGGTGAGCAATTCAGTGGCCATGGGGTGCTTGGCTAAGGTTGGACTCAGGGATCTTGGAAGTCATTTCCAGCCTTCATGATTCCCTGAACCCCACGAAAAGGCATTTTGCGTGTTGTCTCTGGTTCGGGTGAGCAGCTTTGTGTGCCCTGTCAGTCTGACATCCCTGTGCCCTGTCCCGCAGGTCTCGCATCCGCCGGGAGCTGTTCATCGAGGAGATCCAAGCCGGGAGCCAGAGCCAGGCGGGCTCGAGCGACTCCCCTTCGGCCAGGAGCAGCAGGGCGGCCCACGGCTCCGAGGGGGACAGCTGCGACGGCGTGGACACGGACGGCCCTCCCGAGGGGAAGCCGGGCGGCCCGGAGGCCGAGGAGTTCAGCAATGCAACCGCAAAGTCTCAGGGAGGGCCCGCCGAGCCGGCGCTGGAGGCGGGGGAAGAGGCACTGCGAGGCGCCAGGTCCTCGGAGCGAGCGGAGCCGCTCCAAGCGGAGAGCCTGGAGGACACCGACGACGAGGGCCGGCTCAGAGCACCGCGCCAGAGCTCCCCGCCGGCACCGCGGCGCCCGGGGGAGGCTCCGGAGACACTGCCAAACTCTGCCACGGAAGGGGATGCCTCTACCTCAGCTGCCTCCACCTCGGTCCTTACGGGGGAGAGCTCCTACAAGTCGAAAGAAAGCTCGGAGAAAACCTCCAGTGTGCCAAGTACGAGCTCGACGCCGGGCGCAGGCTCGCAGAAAGCCAACTCTCTCCAGAGCTTGTTCGGCTTCTCGGAGGCGGCGAGCTCCAGGAACACGCGAGACAGCTCCCTGAGGAAAAAGAAGGCGGCCAACTTGAACAACATCATCCACCGCTTGGAGAAGGCGGCGAGTCGGGAAGAGGCCGTCGAGTGGGAGTTTTGAGATTAAACTGGCCCAACTCGGGAGAGCTGGGAAGTCAAACTGGACCTCTACTGGTTTTATTGTGTTCGCACTTAACCGCCCTGCGGGCCACAGGGCAAAAACGCCATAGGCCAAGGTGCATATAGAAATCAAAAAGGAGCGTTAAGCCCAATTTATGTTTGTGTTTTCGAGGAAGAAAACTGAAAATGTGTAGTCAAGCTTTTTTGTACCCTGAAGTGTTTTTATTATTGCCCTAAGTGATTTCCACGATTTCTGGAATAACTCATACAGCTTTGCCTTGTGCCCTCCTCTTTGGTGTGGGGCTTTAAAAAAATGAAAAACAGGAGAAAAAAAAAACACACAAAAAAAAACCAAACAGAAAAAAAAAAAACTTAAAAAAAAAATTACTTTAAAAAAAAAAATCGAACCCACATATTAAAAGGGGGCTTTTTATCTGCCATCTAATGGCTACAGAGCGATAATACACTATTATCTTCTTAAACCAGGAAAAAAGGGGAGATTTTTCAAAAAAAAGAAAAAAAAAGAAAGTTTTTTGTAGCTGTTCAGTTGCCACTAAGAGATTGCACAGTCAACCGACTCTAAACACACTAGTTTGGATTCCTACATATTTTCAAGAAAAGAAAAGAATCTTGTTGTTTGAAACTTTGAATTAAAAGAAAAAAAAACACATTTACTCCACATATTTTTTAACAAAACAAAAAAAAAAAGTCACATCAGGAAAATATCTTAATTTGTGGTAGCTGACTTAGTGTTTTCTTGTAAGTGAAATAGAATATTGACACGTAGTGCACATTGTTTCATAGCTTTAACTGATTCTGGTCTTTTGCAGCCCAGAATTTGTTTAATACACTCCATTTTAGGCCAAATCAGGACAAAAAAAAATAAATCTGAATCTAGGTATTTTATAATCTGCTTTTTAACCTCTAACCACAGAGCACGCTGATCAGACCTCATATCTGGGAGGTTTAGGAGACAACTTAGAAACAGCATGTACTTGATCATTTCACTTGGTTCGTAGTGTACAGGCTTTCCTTCCAGCTGAGACAGAGCGCTCCACAAACGTTGGCCAGTAACATTTCAGCCGCTACTTCGGGGGCTTCGCCCGTGTATCCCGAATTTTCCGCTTCCCTGGGATCCCTGGGGAAGCCCTTCACGTGTCCCATCGCTGTCACGCACCACTGGAGGGGCTGGGGCTGCCCCAGGGCCAGCCCTTCTCCTGCTCTTGGTGGCCATTCACTGACTCTCTTCCCACCACAAGCACTGAGTTTAAATACGTTTTCGTTGTGGGAAGCTTATTTTTTGCGTGGGTAAAGAGTACATGGCAATGACCAGACGGGCTCTTCCCCAGGGTGGAAGCAGCCCCAACTCCAAACCAAAACCTTCGTGCTCTCGAGTCCCAGTCTAGCCCGTTCTGCCCTGCAGAAATACAGCCTTTTGTCCATTGTTTTTATGCACAGGTTAGGGCTGATCCAAGTACAACTCGAATTCTAACTTGTCTCTAACTCCTCCTGTTGTCTATATGTATATGCGTGAGCCTAGAGGTGTGTGGAAGGATGTGTGTGCGTGGGTGTGTGCGTGCAATTTTATACGTCTGTGTATTTTCTTACGTACTTGTGCACACATAGAGTGCATTACTGCCACCTTTTTTCAATAAGCTGTTTTATCAGTTATGGCTTCTACAAGTTTGCTAATTTAGACTCCTTTATTGCCATATCTTTAAAACTAACAATAGATGATTTCGGAATATATATATATATAAAAATATATATATATATAATTTTTTTTTGCTTATTTATAGGTGCTGTATTTTATTATCTGATTGTTAGGAAGGGATGAAAGGGGGCAAATATTCTTTAGAGGGATAGACTGCCGGCAGTATTGGGTATAATTTACAAGATGTAGTTGTCATACTGTATATTATTGATTGAAGACTTTTTTGACCGTATTGTGTATCATTGAACTTTTGTCTTAGGTCAGCATCTTTTTGATGACACTTTAATGGTGCATTCATTACTTCTTAAGTTTAATTAATATTACTTTTCTGATTTTGGGGGAGGGAGGGATGGGGAGAGGAGTTCCGACTTTAAAGGTATGTTCCCAATATTACACCTCAGTGTGCTTGTATTAATTCATTAGTAGGATTTTTGACTGTAAGATGTGAAACCACATTTCTTGCATGATGTTTTAGAACTTACGTATTTCATTTACAGTCTCTTAACATGCAACAGCAGCACTTAGCGCAAGTTTTCACAAATTAAGAAGCAGTACACTAAAATCCATCCTTTTCCATGATTAAGGAAAGAAGGCTCTAGGAGGCTGAAAGGCAGGGATTTATTTCCGATTTTCACTGCTTAGCTGTTTCAGAATTCCTCCTTGGCTAATTGGGGACTTGTGATGCAAAACTAAAATTGAGAAGCGGAGAGAGCAGCTGCCCCTTTTTTGTGCTGAGCTGAGGAGACAATTGGTCACGACAGAGCCCGGTGTGTGGCAGCACGTGCTGGGAGCAGTTCTGCCTTCCCACCAGGAGTGCAGTCAGCCCTGGGAACAGCCAGTGAGGGAGGGACGGGCTGAAGCAAAGGGTGACCTCTCTGTACCTGTCCAGTGTCCTGGTTTGACTTCCAAAGCACAGCTCCATCCACAGCACGTCCTGGTAGAACACACATACCTTGAAACGAGTCATAACGAGCTGCGTCCTCAGCCAAGAAGCAAAACTTCTGACTGGGAGACGCAGGTGTTTTCTTACGTTCTTTATTATTTTTATTCTTTGTCGTTGTTTGGTTCACGTTAGGGTTTTTTTATTAATTCTAGGCAATACACTTGCCAGTCTGTTCCTACTGTCCTTGTCTGCTGATTTGAGATCCAGGTGCTGGATGCAGTCAAGTGGTTACTCTCGGCTTTCTCCATAGTGAGGGTTTTTTTCTGTTTGATGATCATTTTTATTTTTTTTTAAATTGATATTCCCCAAACTGTTCTTGTGCCTGTGTCTATCTGATTGCATTCCATGATGCTTACTGAGAGCTCTGGCTGCACTGTACGACAGCAGAACTGTATTCACAGGTCGCACGCAAATGCAGCACTTAAGGTCAATCTCTCTTCTTAATAAGCAATATGTAAGTGCCTTGAAACATATCTTTTATTTTTTTCCTGTTTATTTTGTCTTGCTTTTCAGTTTTCCACCAATTCTTTAGGATTCTTTAGCGTCTGCCCACTTTTTAATGCTGTAATGATTTTTAAAAAGCATATCTGTAGCTTGCCCTAGAGGAAATCTTTCTTTCATAACACTAACTGTTAATTCTAAGCTCCATTATTACATTTTGAGTCATGTAATTTTGCTGGATAAAGACAGCATTCAGAAGTCAGAAGTCACTCCATCCTGCCAAGGGTTGTCATTGGGATCTATTATGAAATTAATCAAATAAAATGCTGTCAGTAGTTCCTATATTTTTGGCACTTTATTAGTGGCTTAGCTCCTTTTGCTGTTTCCTATGTAATGATCTGCGCTGAATGTGGATTAGCCTGCTGAGATGCTGCTGGGGTGACCTGGCCCTTCCTGCCTGGAGTCCCTTTGGGTTCCTTGGTGACCCCCTTGTTTAAGGGCAGGGGCAGACGAGCCCCCTCACATCGAGCTCATGGAGCTCAAGTGATGCTCCTCCTTTGTCCCGGTGTTTAGCCAAGGTCACAGCTGCTTTTCTGTTGGAAAATGGAGTGGATTAGCTTGAACTACTGCTGAGATTGTCGGGTTGGACATGAGTTACCCACTGGCTCTCCAAACTGGCCAGCACCCCCCAGTTTAGAGACTGCACTTACGCCCCAAGGTGTGAGCCGTAGTTTGGATCAAGGGCAGCACTTGGAACCCGCACTGGGAGGAAAAGGTGCATTGGAATAACTTTTTGTACTCAATTAAAAGGATAAAAAGTTGGAGGAGAGGAAATGCCAAAGAGTAGCGCAGTGGCTGTGACCCCCTTGGGTCTCTTGAGTCCAGGGGAAGGGAATGTGAGACGTGGGGCTCATCTCGGGAGGCAGCAGAGCCCTCTCTGCCAATGTTTCTTTTCCTGATGGATAAAAGCACAGGCAGTTTTCAGAAAATCCATCACTCCAGACTCTGGTTTGTCCTGAGGTTCTTTAAAAGCATTTTATTTTCTCTCTCTGTTTCCAGTTCCATGTTCTTACTAATGCTGTGCAGGAAGGGCCAGGGCTATTTTAACACAAATATGTTTATACTGCAGTTAAAATTGTCGATTTTTCTCTCTGGATGGTTAGGGAAGGAAAAAAAGTGTAGTGCTTTGTTTGCTAAAAGCCAGGGAAAAGTATCCCTGTGCAGAGGGGTCATGCAGGGGGACTGTCAATACACTTCCTTTTCTGAGGATACAGATTTCAGACAACAGAAATGCATTTAATTACAGTTGCCGTTGATGCCATAAAATTTGACCATTTTATTTATTCATCTATAAAATGCCTATAAAAAGATCTGCCCTTTAAAGGAACCTGTATCAGTGCACTCTGCCCATATCATGAATTAGTGAGTCCTTTAATATAAACTCCTTGCTGTAATAGGAAAGATCTATATTACAGCTGAAAGGAAAAAAAAAGTATGTGCCTTTCTCATTAGCTGAAAGATCTTTGCATTATTTTTATGTAACTTGTTGATATGAGAATGGTGTAGAGCAGGGAGGTCACAGAAGTCTATGCAATATTCTCTGATCCAATTACTTAAAACTTGCTATTTTTCAGTCCTTTACCAGTAGAAACAGTAAGTTAGGAAAGGGCATCATTCTGGTGGTAATTCAAGCTACCAAGCTGATAAATTGACATCAAATAGGATTGAGGGAAATGTGACAAAATCATGTAATGAAATAGTGGGAAATGCTAGCAGTGGTTGCAGTCCCCACTAGCACAGCTGCTGTCAATAGTCTGTCATTTTTCATCTGAAAATTATTAATTTCAAGGATTTGTAAAGCTTAAATGAATAAAAATGGCCCTGGAGAAAACAGGGCAAGTTAGAAACACACCCCTCCCCCCCAAAAAATATCCACCTTTTGATCATATATAAGTTATGAGAATACACAAAAAAAAGTGATTGGTTTGACCACTTTGCACTTGACTCCAGAATGGTTCCTTTGACCCGAAGCACCACAGTGATGCTGAGCAGTGCCTTGAGCAGGGTTGCAGAGATCAGTAATCTTGGCAATTTGTTGCAGGCTGAAAGTCAAGTGGTGACATTTTTAACCTGCACGTGGAGGGCACTATTTTTGCTTCATTTGTGTCTCTTTGTAGAATTGAGTTTCTGAAATTCTCTCTGATTTCCTCTTCTCCCAGTGGATTTTCCCTGTCTTAAGCCAGTGAGCGTGGCTGAGCTCTGAGCATTCCTTGGGGACTGTCAGGAGCAGGAGAAGGAGAGTTGGTTCTTAGGTTTGGACTGGATTTAACATTTACCGAAAGTAAATCAGGGCTTTCCCATGAGTGTGTGGCACTTCTGGCCCTGATGTGACCAGCCTCCTCTCCCTAAATTTAATTCCCATGGATAAAACATCAGCAAACCAGGACTGGGTTGTGCTGCTGCTTTCCCCTCTCTCTATGAACATCATCTTTTCCTTTGTGTTGCATATACAATCAATTTATTTTTAAAAACTAGAGAATTGAAAAGTTCTATACAAAGAAAATACTCTTTTCTCCCCTGGCAGTTTAAAATCTGGATTTAAATTGCAAGGAGAATCCCTGCCATGGGATGCACAAGATCTGAATTTCTCTTCTGGCTCAGCCTTCTTAGTTTGCAAGGGGATGGAGCAGTCCCTGTCTCCTTCATATATATTTGAGCTGTAAAACGTAGAAATATAATTTCACCAATTTGTTCTTCCCGCCCCATCTCTTCTATGCGATATATTGCCTATGCCATATATAAAATATAGTTAATAATGAACTTTATAGCAAGAAAAGCCCTTTATGCCATGCCTAGGGACTGGTTTGTCCTACATGACCAGGTCATGGACAATACCCTACCCTATTAATATGCAAGGATAAAATGGTTTTATGTTCTGAACGTGAAATTTATCCTTTTGGAGAAGATTAGCGTTAGGCCTGTGCACTTAAGTTTTCAAAAAGCCTTAAAAACAGGTATGTGAGTGGTGCCATCTCTGTCCTCAGGGATGATTCCCCCCAGCCAAGCAGTACTGGGGCATATTTAATAGAAGTTATTACTTATAAGGTCATTTTCCAGGTGAAGAAAGTCATTCATTGAACTTTATTAGTGAGCCCTTCCCCAGCATCCTCTGGTGCAATCCAGGGCTTGCTTTTCCCAAGGCCTGGGCACTCCATCCCAAAACCCTTGCCTGTCTCTGAAGTCTTTGTTTCTACAATCATTTTGTGAATGGGAAAAAACAACCCTAATGGGATTCCTGGGCTTGATCTTCGTGCTATTCACAAACATATTGTGGCACTAAAGTGCATTGCAAGGAAATGGCTCCTTTTGAAAAATTAATAAGATTCTTGTATTTTTCCTGGTCCACATCTTCTCTAAAGGACAATTTGCCATTTTTCAAGCTGGCTTTACTCACAGTGATGTCAGGAGATTTTAGCCACAGTTCTATAGATTCCTTCTTATTAAAACTGTTCTTTTCATCATATCCTTTCAGTTTCTTTAGATTTTGAACCAGCTGAGTTCAGAGAGCAACTGAATTCCCAAGCACAACAAAATAGTGCAGGAAACAACCCAGCAAAAGGAGGTGCCCCTGTGATGTCACATCCCTGACTTGCTGTTTGAATTTGAGAGCAATTTGTACTCCGTAGTACGACCTTCATCCAAAGATCCTTGGAAATGGAGGGTCATGCCAGGAATTCCCTGCTGTTGTGGGGCCATACCTGCTTTTGGCATAGTTACTGTGAAATTCTGGTGGTGTCAGACCAGCACAACCTCCCTCCTGAGAGTAAGAATAGTGGCATGAGTTGCATTCTCTTCTGTCTATGCGGGTAATTAATATGCATTTTTAGGAGCTGTTCAGTGTGTCTGTGTGCATCATTCCGGTATGGAAAAGCCCCCCCTGTGTATTTAGTATTTGTGTGCTTGGTCTTAATGGTGCAGTAGAATTGCTACAGCCAAATTTGTGGAACCATTTGGGACGTAGGTGAGCAAGGGCTTAAAACCAGCGTGGATTTTAATGGGTAGAGATGCCATTTCCCACTTGTCAGATCCGTTCCCTCTTGTAAAGAGGGGATTAGTCATGGGAGAGACTGGGCTGCTGGAGATATGCAGGTTTAGCTAATGAGGACAGGGAAGATCATGTTCAGAATACATAAAAATGGTCCCAAGGGTCTGAGATGTGCCAAGGAATTGGAAAGGAAGGGTCAAACCTTGCCTGTAACAGCCATGACAGGTGCTCAGTAGGTTTGGCTTCCTGCAGGAAGTCAACAGTACACCTATACTGTACTCTCCTGTATCTGTGTACAGCTGGAAGGTGGACAGTAAAGACATATTTAAAACAATCAAAACCAGCAGATTAAGTAAATGAAAACCAAGTATCAGATTCAAGCCGTTCAGGCTTGCTCTCCCTAAGCTGAAAATTCAAGTATTCTTAGGAATGAGATGGAAAATCTCTGTTAGGCAGCTCCTCTTGAAAGGAGAGTGTCTGTGCTTTCAAGAGAATAAATAAAACCTGGCACTTGACTTGCTCAGAAGTACAATCTTGTTCCCAAGTAACCAGGAAAAAATACTTTCTACAATCAGTCTTTCAATCAGACTTCTCTGGCTTTTGTAGCTGATGTTGGACCCTTTGTGCTATTTTGATGTGTTATTTATGTGTGGGTAAGTTGTTTCTAGCTTTAAAAGTGTTTCCAAAGTACCTGGTTACCTCTGGATGCTGGTACAGGTGATACAGGGGGTACTTGAGCATCTAGTTCAGAAAGGAGGCGTGTGGGGAATCAGCAGGATCACATCTGTATCATCCCTTTCTTGATCAGGGCTTCCATTTCCTTCCCACCTTCTCTAGGGAGATGGAGATCATGGATCATTTCTTTTTTTTTTTCTTTGGGGGAAAGATTTTAGTTCAGCTTGATACTATTTTATTTTCACTCAAAGGCATATCATCCAAATCCTTTAAGCTTTCAGTTTTTGCTACGTCCCTGAAATTTCCTCTTTAACAAACTTTCTCTACTTGGAAAGCTATTGTGCCTTATTTCCTGATCTCTTTGTGGAGAGTAATCTAAAGCACAGTGATCTGGATTGCAGCATTCCCAGCCTCTTTCCCCTCGGAGAGGAGCAAACACTGCTGGAGTCACGTGGAGCCCCTTTGCCCACGAGCACTTCCCACACTGTGCGTTGAGTCTTTGTGCAATAGAAACTCTGGTTCTGTGGCTGGGGGGTCGTGTCCTGCTGCCTGCACAGCCGAGCACGAGCTCTGCTTTAGGAGAATTCAGGTTCCTGGGGGGGAAAAACTATCCATGTCCCTCCAGGTTGGCTCCAGTGGGTCTGGGGTGGGAGGTCAGCCATGGCCCAGCAGCGCTGATGCTCCGTGGGCTCAGTCTCACCCCATGTGCTCCATCAGCATCCCAGAAACACTCTTGGCCATCAGCCTTCACAGTCCTGTGTCCTTTGGTGCCATTATTGCCAGCTGCTGTCCCCATCCCCGTGCCCAGGGCCGTGTTGGCTCGGCGTGGTGAGGCACTGTAAAGTCATTCCAGTCTTCATTTGGGTCTGTCCAGAAGAGGCTTTGAGCCACCAGCACCCTCAGCCCTTGCGTGTCCTTTTCCAAGCTTGCTCTCTCTACAGCATCATAAGGTGAAATACATAAAGATGGTTTGTAATTAGGAAAACTATCTAATATTTCCTATTTATGAGATTAATTTTAACAGTTTCTTTTTGTTGAGGGTTGTTTTTTGTTTGATATGAACACAACAGGAGTATACATATCATTGGTTCGGGTTGGAAGGGACCTTAAAGATCACCCAGTTCCAACCCCCTGCCATGGGCAGGGACACCTCCCACTAGACCAGGTTGTTATCCCCTAAATGGGTGTTGGAGAAAGCTTGGGATATCCTACAGATGGAGCAGGTGGTGCCAGCTCATAGTATCCATATCACTGTGCCCCTGTTGTGTTTTCTAGAGCAATCATTTTTTTTTTTTAAGGAAAAAAAAAAAGTATTTTATCTAAATGCCTAATAAATAATATTATTTAAATAGCTTTTAAAATAATTTAGGACTGAGAATAAGAAGCCTCAGTTGTGAGAGAAGAGACTTAAAGTATACAGAGAGAGAAAATACCCTGAGCCTCCTAGAGCCTCTACTGAGAATTTGCTGAAGACACAGAGCCCTGGTCAGAGCACACTGTGAGTGACTCACGAGTGTTCAGTCCAAATGAGAGACTGGTTTCCTGTGATGTTCATCTTTGTTGGCATATGTTTGACTTTCTGAATTCAGAGCTGATTTCCTTCTCGTTCAAAGCTGGTCAAGGGAAAAAGAAAGGAAAAAAAAAGAAAAAAAGGGGAAAAATGATAACTCACCTCGTGCAGCAGCAGCTTTTCATGGTGTGAGCTCTGGAGAGCGATCACGGATTGGGGTTTAGTTCTCTCCCAGTGTCAAGGCACGTTCAGACGAGGCAACCCTGGTGAGAGGGAGAAAAGCTGCAGAAGGTCCAGCCTGGGGCTGGGGGAGCGTGTCCATAGAGGGGACCATCCGAGGGCTCCTGGCCCACGGTGCCCCCTGGCACGGGTGGAAGGTGCCAGCACAGGGCACAGCCACCTCCGTGGGCAGAGCTGCACTTTGCCTTGCGAGGGTGTCCCACCGAAACAACCAGCCGGTAATTCCACCCGTGTCAGGTTCCTTTGGCCTCCTGGCGTGGCCCAAAAGAGAGAGGAAATGAGATGAAATGAGCCCTTGTGTAACTGCTGGGTGAGCTCTGCCAGACAGAAGGTGGTTCCTCCGGGAACACTCTATGCATTTCTGTGCTGAAAAGCATTTTCTCCCGTTCCTTGCTGGAAACGCTGCGAGAATGTCACACGTAGGAATTTGGATGTGGATCCCAAAGCAGGTGGAGGCTGGGGAGGGGGGTTGTTCTTTTCTTTTCTTTTTTTTTCTTTTCTTTTTTTTTTTAATTGTTTCCCTCATGTCCCTTTTCTCTTTTTTTTTTTTTCTTTTTAATTAAAAAAAATTAACTCTTTGCATTTGTGCAATAACTACTTGCCATGAGAATGGGCAGACCTTGGAAATGCCCCGACTACTAACACAGCACAAGATGAACTCGAACAGAAAGTGGTGTACTTTTTCCTGAGAACTTTTTTTTTTTTTTTTTAAATAATAAGCTCAGTTTTTACCCCAGTGTATTGTGGTGTCTTACATTTTTAGCAGTATTTTATATTTTTTTTCTGTAACGCACTAAGTCTTAGATGTTTTTAGAGCTTGTTTGTTATATTCACAATCACAGAATTTTAAAAAAGAAAAAAAAGAAAAAAAAAGAGATCCTCACAAAGACCCAATTGACCAAAAAAACAAAAAAAAGTGTCTTTTTTTTTTTTTTTTATTTGTACAAGTAGCTTTGAGAAGCCCACATTGTGTTGCTGTGACTCATCTTTTGTAACATTTTATTTCTTGGTATTTGTTTAAACATAAAAAGTAAGAGTTTATCTGGCTGGCAGTGCAGGGCAGCGCTCCCTCGTCAGCAGACGGCATTGTTTCTGTCTTTGTTTGGTTTAGCCATATAATGTTTGTTCTCAGCACTGTACAACGGTCCCTATATGATATGGAGAAGCAATATCACTGTATGAAACTCACACGATGTATTATTATTATTATTCACTAGCACCCTAGGTGTGATAATTGAAGTAAATATCTTTTATACAAACACAATTCCGTGTGGGCTTGTCTTTTATTTGAGGCGAGACCTGAGTCCAAGCAGCAAACATTTACATTGTGGTTCTGGTTTGGTGATGCCCAGAGGGCTCAAGGGGCTGGTTTGGTGGGGTTTGTGTTTGCCCAGGGGAGGAAAATTGACTTTTTGTGTATCAATTCCTGCGGGGAGTGTGCGTGTGTTCTCAATATCGTAAATATTCCAGTGTTAAATATCCAAACTGTATCCTTTGTGCAGTGAAATCCAAGTGTGGTGCAGCCAGTGGGAGGTGGGCACTCAGCTTCGTAGACAGAAAATATGTGTTTGAGGTTTGAGACTACAAAGGGGGATTGTTTTGAGCACTGTAACAATGTACCAGCTGATTTTTAAAAAATTCAATTATCTGAGGTGAGAAATGCTTTAGATTCAAAAATGAAAATGGTCAAGAATTTTCCCAGATACTTGGCTCACTGTTTATTTTTACAGATCCTTTATAGGAAAAGAAATTCCTCATCCAGTGCCTTAGATGTTGTTCCTATAAATATTCTGAGTATTTACAGAGTCAGGAGTGTGAAGGTTGGTAAGGAACAGATGTTGTAACCCATCAGTGGGATGGTATTTTTAAAACCGGTGGAATAAATTGCTGGCTTGGATGCTCTGGGTGTGAGGTAGAGCCTGTGTGTGTGTGTGTGTGTGTCCTTACCTGTGTGCTCTGGCTTACCTGGCTTGCCTGGGTCTGGTGTTTTGGTGAATTGAAGGTTATTTTGGGGGACCTCCATTGATTTTCACCGTCCCCTGCAGTACATCCCTCACAGATCTCTCCTCCCAGGCTGTCAGCTCCTGTGTTCCTGCTCACAGGAGTGTGGACTGGGGTGTGTCAGCATGGCAGGAGGAGTTTTGGAGGGCCAGGCTGGATATTTGGGAAGAGAGCAGAGGGTCAGGCTGGCCTTTCCCAGCCACCCTGGGGTTGGTGCAGCTGATGTCACCACCAGGCACCCTGGTGAGGGTGGCACTTGGTGGTGTCTTTGCCATCTTTATCTTCCATTAATTGTGCAGGAGTGGGGGGACTCTCTTCAAAATGTATCAAAAATGCTCTTTAGTGCATTCCTTTATTATAAATGCGTGTGTTCTGGTTTTGAAACGTCTGTGAGGGATTGTTCCACATGATGGAAAGGTTCTGGGCATAATGCTTTGCTTTTCCCCTTCTTTTTAACCATTGCTCAAACTGTTCATTGCTATAAGTGGGGTTATCGTGTCTAATTTGACCCTAATTTTTTTCAACTTGATGCTAAACAGCTACACTTTCAAAGCTACGACTGAGCTTGGTTAATTTGTGTATTTGTAACCTGCACTTTTCTTTAGGTGGCATTGGAATGGAACTCCTAAAATCACACACGTGGTCATGAGCTAAGGATGTGTTGTTATACTTGTGAAGGCACAGACCTGGTATGGGGGAGGCTGCAGAGGGGTCATTGCAGCTCAAAATTCAGCACCTGGGGTAAAACCAGACTGGTCCCTCAAGCCTTCTTCTCCAAAAGTTTATTTTGGGGAAACCAGGAAGGCACCCCAAACCACAGGGATGCATGGGAGAGGTCAGGAGCAGGTACTTACCCTCCTCCATGGAGATGGTTGGATCTTCCCTGGTGGGTTCATTGGGGCTGCCCTTCAGAAGGATGTTGCAAATCTCCCTTTTGGGAGAAGAGTGAGCTGGGTGTTCCCAGAGACCCTCACTGGTCAGCACTGGGACACATTGTCCCCACTGCTCCTGCTGGCCTGGGAGGGGTGACATTTGCATGGGGAGCATTATGGGGATCTGCTGGATTAATGGGAAGAGCCCTTGTTGGTTGGATCTTGGGTGGCACTGCCCGTGGTGCCATTGCTGCCCCAGCAGCAGTGAGAGGCACTTTGTCAGTGGGAAGGGGGATGTTTTAGCACATGGCATCGTGTCCCCACCAGGTAAGGACCTCTGAGTGGCTGACATGGTGGGTTTGGGCCCCACTTTCCATTTGGAAATGCTATAATTTTCTCCTAAGTATTTCTGTTTTAATGGAAGTGGTGAAGAAATTGTGTTCTTGCCAACAGAGGGCTTCAGAAAACATTATTTGATTACAGTAGAGCATTTTATTTTCTTTTTGCTGCAAGCTATGGGAAACTGATAAGAAAATTCAAACTGTTTTCTTGAACTCTTCCTAGTTACCCATGTAATTATCTTAGTACCCTTGGAAATAATCCCTTCCTCTATGAAATCTTGATCCTTACAGGGTGAATTTATTAAGCAGCACCGTGTTTCTTTGCTGGGGGCTGTTTATTTTGGAGTGGCTGGGCCAGGAGGAAAGGGAAGGAGAAATCCTTCAAACCTTCCCTTCCCACCAGGCCCTCAAAATGTGAAAAGAAAGGAGGGGAGGGAGGAGACACTTTGCCTGCACCTCCTGTGCCAGCAGCTGGCAGAGAAATCCAGAGGGCTGGGTGGTGAGCACTGGGGTGGGCACCCACTGAGTCATGGAATGATTTGGGTTGGAAGGGACCTCTAAAGGTCACAATGTCCAATCCCTTGCCATGGCAGGGACACCTTCCACCAGCCCAGGGTGCTCCAAGCCCTGTCCAACCTGGCCTTGGACACTTCCAGGGATGGGGCAGCCACAGCTTCTCTGGGAAACTTACGCTGGGATCTCACCACATTCACCATAAAAAAACTTCTTCCTTAGATCTCATCAAGATTTACCCTCTTTTAATTGAAAACCATCTCCCCTGGCCCTACCTCACTGCAGTTCAGTGGCTCCTTCTGCTCTTCCCCAGGGCCACTTTCCAAGGTGACCTGAGGGCACTGACAGAAAGGGCTGCAGGGACTTGGAAGGATTGGAATGTGTTGGAATGAGTGTGGCAGCCAGGACAGGAGGACTCTTCCCTGTGCCCCCAACCCTTGGGCACGTGGGCAGGTGAAGTCTCAGGTGTTGTTCTCAGGGTGTCAGGTATGATCTGCTTTTTGCTGTCCCCATTTCTCCTTGTCCTTTTGGCAGCACATGAAGTTTAGGCTGAGCAGAGTTGTTCTTGCCTGGTGCCAGTCCCAGCCCTTGCTGAGTGGCGCTGCACAACTTCTGTACCATCCCTGAAGGACATCACTGAAGTTCTTGATGTCTTTGTTTTGTCTGTATCTGCAGAGAAACCTCATCACTTCACTCCTGGAGCTTTTCCAGGGCAGGTATCTGTGCCCAAAGACCTAGTAGATTGTGCTAGAATTTGCAGATGGCTTTAAGAGATGTCGTTATTCCTTCCTTCTCACCATCCCCTTGCTTTTTTCACCCTTTCAGAAGGCTTGCAGAAGGTCTGGTCACAGAATGATCTCATGGCAGGTACAGGTAAACCAGGACAGCCCAGTGGCCATCCATAAGTAACATTCCAGGCTAAAATGATTCCCAGTGTAACATAATCCAGACATTTTGGCTACTCAGGTGCTCTCAGAGCTGACTGACCCTTCCTCCCTGCCTGGAGATTTCTAGAGAAATGTCCCAAAAGGCCAGTTCTTATGTGACTTCTGTAGTGCTGGTGGGATCTCTGGAGCACTTGATCTCCAATATCTTTATCCACTCTCGGGAGACTCTTGGAGGAATGTACCCCTTAGGATGACAGTGATTTGCCATTGCCTTTTGTGGGGTGAGATGCACCTCGGCAGAGGTTCAGCTGGGCTCCTTGGCCTTGGCTCTGAAGAGATTTGCACCTCAGAGCCCAAGAGATGGGACTCTGATGCCTTGTAGAAGAGAAATGTTCAATCATTCCCTGCCTCCTTGTTGTTTTTCTCAGCCTGCTGACAGCTCCCAGCGATGGTGGCCCCGAGGAAAAGGCTTTGCATAAGGTTAAGAGAGATTGAGTGACTCCCACGCCCCCTGGGCCGTGCAGAAATGCTGTCCCTCACCATGAAAAGGTCAGGACAGAACTAGAACCATTGGCTGTACCACACTGACAGGCCTTTGACAACCTTCCTGTTGCAGGGAGGATTTTGGCTCGGATCTTTCTTCCTTGGCATCTTCATGGAGAAAAAAAGGGCAGAGAAAATCATTTGTGCATCCAGGATTGTCTCTGCAGTGTATTGACCCTGTCCCACTCACCCTTCAGCATCCAAGCACAGGGTCAAGTCATCTCTCCTGGAAGGGGAGCAGGACTTAGGGCAATAATAGTCTTTTTCAGACTTCCTTAAAAGCTAAATCCCAAGTGTTTCAAGAGCCTGAAACTGGGCCTTGGTTTGTGTATAAACCTCGGGAGCTCTGGCATCAGGTGGAGCTGGAGGTAAGGCTTTGCTGGCATGAAAAGGCTCCTGGACAGGGATGCCAAGAAGTCTTGGCACTTATTTCTGTGTGGGGAAGAGCCATGACTCCAACTTCCAAGTCCCTGTCCCCCTGGAGTGGCCCAGCATGGGGAAAGGCAAATGAGCTGGAAAAATCAAAGGGCTCATGGTAGGCTCTGCTTCCTGCTGCTTCTTTTGGCTCCTGCTCCTCGTGCTGGCACCCTCAGACACCCCTGTTTGTGTTGAGTGAGTCTCCAGCTTTGAGCCTTCACGCCAAGGTACTCTAAGGTTTAGTTATCTTACCCTCATCTTCCTTCCAGTCAATAAAATACACTTAAAGCCTTTGAAGTGCTGGGTTTCAGTGCACTTCAGATGACTTTTCAAAGAAAGCTCCCAGCGTGCCACATCACTTCTCAGCTTGTTTTCTTATTTTTTTACAGTTATGTAAATTTGGGGAGGCCAGACAGTGAGGGAGGGAGATTAAAAAGCTCCCACAAGGCAAATCAGGGTGTGAACTTGCAGAGCATCAGCTAATTTGCCATAACTGCCCAAGTGTGTGCTCCTACCCTGATCCCTTCAGCAACAGCATTTACCTCTCATTTCCTTCGGGCTCAGAGGATATACGTGAGCAGCTACTCCAGCCTCGTGGATGTGTAGCAAGTTACAGCCTATCTCACCCCAAGGTGATTTATTCATCTGTCTGTACCCTCAGTAATCAAGCCACCATCTTATGGAAAGATTGCCTCTCATTTATTTATGTCTGGCCTTATAACTTCAAACTAAGTTGCTAGTATGTCTTAATTTTCTCCATCTGTGCAAACAGCTGCTGTTTATTTTGGATGATTTGCCAAGGGAGCCCAAGTGCTGGGGCTTGTCGCAGGAGTCAGGGTTGCTGTTGCTCCGTGGCACTGCTGGGCTCGTGGTCTCACAGGCACTGCAGAGGAGTCCCTGCATCTGCCAGGCTCCTCTTCCCCTCCACTGTGCCCCTGGGGATGGGGCTCCAGGGCTGCTTTCCTCAAGAACCTGCAGCTTTGGAGTGGTGCAAGACTGACAGGGCTGTCCACAGGGAAGGAAGTGTGAGGTTCATCTGAATCTTTTATTCTCCATTTAGGCTGCTTTGTTGTGTGAGGCACCTTCGTGTCTCACTGTGTGGCCTCAGAGGGGTCCTTTATGTTATTTCCAGAAACAATCCCATGGCACTGTCATCCATGGCTGTGCTTCTCAGGCAGTGGGATGGAGGAGCAGATGTCTTCTTTAGAGCATGTCCTTTGAGCAGAGGGTCTTTCTGATCACTCATTCAGTTTGGGGCAAGATAGCACTGAATCCTCAAATGCTTTGGGTTGGAAGGGACCTTTAAAGGTCACCGAGTCCATTGGCAGGGACACCTTCCACTAGACCAGGCTGCTCAGAACCCCATCCAGACTGGCCTTGAGCACATCCAGGGATGGGAATAGTCCAGTCTCAGCTTCTCATTTTCTGTGTATCAGACAAGGATAAACTGCACCTTCCTGTGCCTGCCAGGGTGGCACTGGAGTGTGACACCAGCCAAGGTAGGTGGCTTCTGCCAGCGTGTCCTGCCCAGTGGCTGCACCTCATCACTTTGCTTCGTGAGGCAATGGCAATGTCAGGCCCAGCTTCTCCATAACCTCAAAAGACAGAGTTTGAGGCTAAAGTTACATGCTTTAAAACCCAGTTTCCCCCGAGCTTCACCTTCTTTGTCCCATTATCTTCTGCAGTACCTCTCCGTCTTCCACAGCCTTTGAGGGATTTGCACATCTGAGGGGTCAGAGCAAAGGTTTTGCAGCACAGCAGCTCAGGGAAGACAAAGGCAGATTTCCTTTTGCTGGCTCTCAATGCCCAGGCTGACCTGCCTTGCAGGGAGAGGTGTCTACCCGCTGCTGGAGGTGAGGAGTGGCTGGCAGAGAAGTGACGAGCTCGCGGGTGGTCACAGCCCCTTTGAAGAAAGCAAGTCATGATTAAAAAAAACCCACCAAAACCCAACTGTGAGGAGTGACAGTGACAGAGAGATGAGAGAGAAGCTCTGTGTATTAGATGTGGTCCCAGCCTTTACTGTTCTCCTGGATGGTTTGTAGAAGACTGGCCAAGGTCGAGTGAAACTTAAGGGAAGGAAGATGCCTTTAAAACTGGGGGATTTGTTTCTGCAGTGACCCCTTTTTCTCTCAAGCAAACTGGAAAAACTCCGTCCACCAAAGGGATCCTTTCAAAGGGAGACTCAGGAGATGGGATCCTTCTGCAGGATGCCAAAGCTGAGCTCTGCAGAGGGTTTTTGGGCAGGGTGGGAGGCCAGGGAACATGTCCTGCCCCAGGCAGGCTCTGCTCTGCTCCCGGCGTGGTGCAGCCTGGGCATCATGCTCAGCCCTGCCTTGTGCAGAATTGGGCCCCAACAACCCATGTTTGGCCAGAAATAGCTTCCCAATTACACTTAAAAAGACAGCCAATTGAATAATTAACCGTAGGGAGGAGGTTTTCTTCTTTCCAAAACTTGTTAATGCAAACATTTTGCATCAGGCCACCCATGATTTGGAGCAGGCAGCGATTCCCCATTCCTGGAGAAACACTGACCTCCAGTGGGATGTGCCTTTAGCACAACCACTTCTGCTCGATCCTGAGCCTTTTTGGGGGAGCTATAAAATGTAAATATGGGGAGGGTGAGGAAATAAATCCATTTGTTGTGTGCAAAGCGTGTGTCATCTCCCTTTCCCTGCAGGGAGCCTTGATCCTTCTGAATGACATGGATAGGACAAGTGGGAATGGCTTTAAACTGATAGAAATTCATCTAGTCTAGGTTCAGATTGGATAATATGAAGAAATTCATCCCTGTGAGGGTGGGCAGGCCCTGGCACAGGTTGGGCGGAGAAGCTGTGGCTGTCCCTGGATCCCTGGAAGTGTCCCAGGCCAGGTTGGACAGGGCTTGGAGCAACCTGGGCTGGTGGAAGGTTCCCTGTCCATGGCAGAGGGTTGGAGTGAGATGGGCTTTAAGGTCCCTTCCAACTCAAAACACTCTGTGGTTCTATGTATGAACACAGAAATTGTGTTTCATGTAATGGAATTGTTTAGATTGAATGAGACCTTTAAGATCATGGACCCAGCATTACCCCACTACTGCCACCACAGCCCACCACTGTCCTCAGGAGCAACATCCACACAAAGAGAGGGGGAATTTGCACCAGCAAAGGCCCTGGTTCCTGGGAGAGCAGCACTGGTTTGGGCATCACTTGGTCAAGCCTCTATCACTGCTGCTCTCAGTCCAACCCTCCGGCCAGGGCATCACACCCTGTGCAAGGACCCCCCTCCAGAGCCAGTTCTGGGGTGTGCAGTGCCTGGCAGGACTGGGGGAGCTGGAATTGTGCTGCTCCCACATCTGAAGGCTTTAGAGAGGGTAGGAGCTCTGGGGGGCACCAGCCTGCCCTCTCTGCCCGCGCCCCCCCAGCAGCCTCTGCAGTTCTTGCTCCCTGGCTGTTGATAAATGAGGATTTCTTTTGCCTTCCAGCTGTCTGGAATTTAGGGGAATAATTACAGAAGGAATTATCAGGGAGGGAGTGGAACAGCTGGAACCTGAGCTTTCACCCACCTGGAAATGCAGGCACAGAGGGACATATCCTGTGTTCCTGCAGTGGAGATGCTGGTGGTGCAAAGTGCTGGTCCTGAACCTGGAGCTGAGCAGGTTTCTCAGCCAGGGAGGGGCCCAGACATTGCTGGAAGCGAGGGAGAAGGGTGAAACAAGTCGATTTCTGCTGCAGGACAGTTTTGGGATGGGTTTGCCAACAGAGCACGGAGCTTGCCCCGCAGTGCTGGTCCTGTGCCTCTCACTGTAGCTGCATTTTGGCCCCAGCACATCTCCCTGTTGCTTCACATCTGGGCTGGGGTTATATGAGGGGAAGGAGAGGGTTTTGTTTTGCTCCTGGGGCATTCCAGCAGTGCCTGTTGTGGTTTAGGGTGTGGGTTTTACTCTGGGGGGCAACTGGAAAGAGGGTTCCTTTGTAGAGAATGGGCTGAGTGCAGATGCTGGGGGCTGCACAGCCTGGCCTGGGGCAGGAGTGGTCCCACCGGAGCCCCTCCTGGGACATGTCCCCAACCTGGTCCAGCCCCCCACAGTCACCATCCGCCCCTGAGTGCCTGTCCCAGCACTCACAGCCAGGGCTGTGCTGCCCAGAGCCTCTTCCATCTCACCTTTCCTGTGCAGACCAGACCTGGGGATCCATTTGGGGGCCTGATCCCGCTCCAGGTCCCCCCACTGCCCAGCCAGGATGCTGCCAGGTACTCTGAGACACCAAAAATACCTGGCTGATGCCTTTGAAGCAGCCCTGTGGGTGCAGGCAGCTGCCTGCTTCCATTGCCCTGAGCACTGGGACTGCTCCTGCCCAGGGACTGTGCCCACCCTGGGGCATCACCAAGGTAGGCTGGACCTCTGGTCCTGAGCAGGGATTGTGGTGTGCCCCCAGAAATAAGGAGAGAACGGGGTTGCTGCCCATGAGTTGGCTCTGGTGGGAGTCTCTCAGCTGCCCATGAGTTGGCTCTGGTGGGAGTCTCTCAGCCTTTTGGTGTCTGCTTGGCACGATGTGGGGTTTGGGCTGCCCCAGGTGACACCGTGGCTGTTTTGCAGTGCGCTGTGCAGAGCTGCAGATCCAGCTGACAGAGGCTGTGTCCACGCTGGCTGGACAGAAGGAGCTCGTTGCCAAGCTGGAGCACGACCTCAGCACCATCCAAGCCCTGTCTGCTGTGCATCGCCCGGATGCAGAGGTAACCCCAGCCCTCCAAATGGCCCCAGGGGTTGGTTGTCACCACTGGAGGGTCAGCAGCGAGCCTGCAGGGTGTTTCACCTCTTTTTTTCCCTTCTTATTTTTCCTTCTTTCTCTGCCTTCCTGACAATTCACCCAGCCGAGGTTTGCATTGTGCCCTTGTGATGGGGTGGTGCTGGTGTGGCAGGGGGTGGTGGCAGGGGCATCCAGGAGACATCCAGCCCTTCTCCTTCCCAGGCAAAGGTTGGGATTTGAGGTTGAACACCCTCCTCTCCATGTTGTCTCAGTGTTGATGCTTGCAGAATGCATCGTGGGTGCAGGTTTTGGGGCAGGATCCAGGAGGGGTTTGCTTTGACCAGACACCTTCGGGCGGGTGGGAAATGCTCAATCCCTTCTGCTTGTGCTGCCCAGGGTGCGGCCAACCCCAGCCTGGAGAAGATCCCCGAGCCCATCAAGGAGGCCACGGCGCTGTTTTATGGTGAGAGGCAGATGCAGAGCTGGGGCAGTGCTGGGGGGGACATGCTGGTGCCACGGGCAGGGTGGTCACCTCTCCAGGGATGGCAGCATGGGGATGGTCCTGAGCCAGCAGGGGCATCACCTGCCCAGCGTGCCCTTCACTGGGACCAGTGATCGGTTCCCCATGCTGGGCATGGTTGGTCCATCCTCCAGCAGCTCCTGAGATGGTGCAGCAGGCACGTGCCAGGCCTGGCTCCGTGCTGAGCTGGTGAACCCAGGCTGGACCAAACCCCTGGGCTCTGCCTCCTGCTCTTCCTGCACCAAACCCCTCCAGAGCCAGCGAGTGAAACATTTCCTTTACATCAGCTCCAGCACTGAGGTCTGCACGAGAAAATTAATCAAAAAAAATAGCAACTCTTGGCTGCTCTGGAAAAAAAAAAACAGAACACTTCCTTTCCTTTTTTCTATTTTTTGTGTTTTCTGTTTCGGGGGGCTGGGGGGTTCATTCTGGCTTTTTTTTTTGTGCATGTGTTTTGTTTTGCTTTGAAAGGGTTTGAAAATACACGATAAACAATATCACAGCAACAGTCCCACCAAGCCAAACAACCTGCAGCCACCCATCCTGCTCTATGAATAGCTGCTCTGTGCAGCGGGGCTGAGTCACGGCCTTGGGGACATATTTCTCCTTGGCCATGGATCCCTCCCACTGCCGGGAAGGAAGAGCAGGGAGGGTTGGCCACGGTCCCCCAGGCACCCACAGAGCCCCATGGTGGGGGGAAACCACATGGGCAACCACCCCACAACCTGGGGTCCCGTGCACAGCAAGCTGGTGATGGCTGCAGGGTCGGGGTAGGGGAGAGAAGAGTGTGGATGGAGGGGCTGGTTGTGGTTCTGGGGGGTTTTTTAGGGCTGCAAAGCTACAGGAGAGAGTCTGGCAGGGATGGGGAGGGCTGCAATCAGGGAAAGGCAGCCATGGGTTGCAATTGGTTTTCCTGTCCATTTCCAGGATAAGTCCCTAAAGAAATTGAAAAACAGCCATAAATATTAGCCTATGTTGCAATAACTGCACAGAGGAGTTTATCTGTGTGCCCCCAAGGTCCACAGTGCCAGACGGAGGACCTTGAGCAAGCCCTGGGGTGGATGGTGGGCATCTGCCAGGTCATCTCACATGCCAAACCTTGCCCACAGGTCCCACTCCATCCCCTGGCACCTCCTTCCCTGAGGAGCAGGTGGACTCACTCCTCTCCATCATCTCCAGCCAGAGGGAACGCTTCCGGGCCAGGAACCAGGAGCTGGAGGGGGTATGTCTGGTGGGGAGGGAGCTCTGGGGGCTGCTCTGGTCACCTGCAGGGAATTTGGTATCAGCCACTGCAGGTGATTCTGCCCAAAGCCTCCCCCAGCACATCCATGTTGCCCCAGTTCAAGGGCAGGTCCAAACCCTTCTGTGACTTTGCACATGCTTGGCCACCTGGCACAGCATTTGGGGTGCCGTGGAAAAACGGTGTAGGGAATGTGGTTTGGGCTAAAAATCCAAACTGAAGTGCAGCTCAAAAGAACCTTTTCAAAGCTGTCAAGTTGGCTTTGCACCTCCCGTGGAGGTCAGGTCTCAGCCCAAAGCCACCCAGAGCCACCTTGGCTGCCCTTCTTTGTCCACAGAGGGCTGTGGTTCTTCACTGGGAGCCCCATTCTGCCTCACCTGGGACAGTTTTGAAGAGGGGGCAATTCTAATTCAAAGCCAGGGGATTTGAATTCCTGAGAAGGGACTGAACCCTGGCTGGATGCCCCAAGGGACCCCAGCTCCTGCCTCCCACCTGGTTGGATCCCATTTCCCCCCTCCTTGCTGCAGGAGAACCGGATGATGCAGCACACGGTGCACGCACTGCAGAGCGAGCTGGACAACCTGAGAGCTGACAACATCAAGCTCTATGAGAAGATCAAGTTCCTGCAGAGCTACCCTGGCCGGGTGAGTGTCTGTCTGTCTGTCTGTCTGTCCATGCTCCAACTGGGCTCACACACCATTGTCCCACAGGAGCAGCAGGAATATTGCACAGTACACACGTGCACCTTGCATGAAAGTTGGAAAATTAATGCTAATTGGGGTGGAAAAGGATGCAGGGCTCAATCTAGTGCTCCCTGCTGGGAAGGCAGTTTTGGACAGTGCTGAAGGGTGTCTGACATCTTCAAAGCCAGAAGCTCAAATTTCCTCCCTAAAAGAGCTGCTCCAACCCCCTTTGATGCTCACTGCTGAAAATGTGATGCTCCAGCAGGCAAGTTGTGGATGGTTCTGGCTGAGCAGGCAGCCTGCAGTTAAGCTGAGACCTCCTGCAATAAATCCCTGCAGTGAGAGCCTGGAAAATCATCCTCTCCTACCTGTGCTCATTCCCCAGCACCCTGAACTTCTTGCAGCCAGCAGAGAGGGCTGCTCCCAAAACACAGTCCCAAAAGAGAAGAAACCAGCCCCAAACCATCCCAGTAACACCAGGAGGAGGCTGAGGAAGGGGGACAGAGTTTGCTGCAACCTGCTCTGCTCGTGCTACGTCCCTTGGGCTGTTCATCCCTGGAATTCGTGGGTGTTTTGCAGCCTGCTGGAAGCTTTCCATTGCAACCAATTTGCTGGCTGGAGTCAGGCTGTCCTGACCTCAGGCTCTCCTTATAACTGCAAAAGTGCCTCTAATGGGGGGGACACCAGTTCCCTGCCATCCCACCCCTCTCTGCTTCCTTCCCACGCTGCCTGGACTGAGCCCGTTTTATTGACAGATATTTTAATTACCATTTGAGGATGGGAAACTCCTACAGCCACGAAGGACCTTATTTGGTTCTTGTATTTATGTCTCGGTGATGACGCCAGGTCATCCCCTCTGACATTTTTTCCCGTTTCTCCTGTGGAATATCATATCCATGTTTATCCACTGCCACAAGGCAACCCCTGCATGCCATCGACGTGAGCTAAAGAGCAAAACCCTCCGTGGCAGCAGCGCCGGGGGATTGCATAATTCAGCCCCTAATCAGGCATGTGACACGTTAAAAATACTCATCAAAGATCATTCAATAAGGCCAGACCGTGGCGAATTCGTCGCCCCTAAATCGGGAGCTGCTCTCATCAGGGTGACCCGCAGGGTCGGGTTGCGGTGGGGAAGGGCATATTTGCTAAAGGTTTACACAGCAGTGTAACAACCAGGCTGGGCAGGACAAGCCACTAACACAGGAACAGGTCCAGGAAGGGCTGGGTGAAGGTCTGGCAGGGCAGAGCCACAGAGGGCACAGTGATGGGGAGAGGGATGGGTTTGCACCAGAGCCCTTGGGCAGGGGGGCAGAGGTGGCACCAGGCTGTGCCCATGCCTGGGGACAGCACGTGCCATTTCCAGGCTGGCTCTGGGTGGGAATGGCGAGGTGTCTGCAGTGCTGGTGACCTGCAGTGCTGGTGACCTGCAGTGGCAGAGCTGGAGGAAGGAGGAGCAGGGATGTGCAGGCTGCACGAGCATCCTCGGGGCTCGCTGCTGCCAGGGCTGTGCAAGGGGAGCCTCTGTCCCAGGAGAAGTGTAAAATCCTGTCTGAACCCACCTAAATATTTCACTTCTTTTCACCTCCTTTTCCTTGCCCTTTGGCCAGCTAATAACAGCTCTGAGTTTAAAGAGTGATTTCCTCCTCCTGAACCTCCTACCTGACCCAGCAGCAAAGGAATTGAGAGAGGAATTGGCACTAGCCCAGGTGGAGCTCTTTGGGGTGACAGAGATGACAATTATTTTGCAGAAAGGGCAAAAAATAGGGGGACACAGAAGAAAGAGGGAGTCCCCAGGGAAGAATCCCCTGATGTAACAACCTGACCTAGTGGAAGGTGTCCCTGCTAATGGCAGGGGGCTTGGAACTAGATGGTCTTTAAGATCCCTTCCAACCCAAACCCTTCTGCAATTTTATGGAGAGGGGGCTTAGTTCAATAGCTCCTGTTGTGCTTCTCCATCCTGTGGGGATCATTGCTTCCAAACGAGCAGCCCAGGGGACTGGGGGTGCTGTGTCCCTGTGCTGGGTGCTCACACACCCCATTTGCACCCCATGTGCCCCCTGGTTCTCACCCTGCCTTTGCTCCCCCAGGGTGGCAGCCGGGATGACACGGAGCAGCGCTACTCCTCCCAGTACGAGGAACGTCTGGACCCCTTCTCCTCCTTCAGCAGGAAGGTATGGAAAGCCCCTGGCACCCTCCTGTCTGCTGTGGGATCAGTGCCCAGCTGAAATCCAGGGACAGCGCTCTGAAAGAATAAAACACACTAGAACTCCATTCACTTCAAAAAATAAAAAATAAAAATCATTATGCCCAGATAATGTGCCCTGTGGCTGGGAATAGGGGGCAGACAGGAGCATCTTGGGGCACAGAGCTCCTTCCCTGGTTTGCAAACCCCAAATTTAGCCCTTTGAGCCTCAAAAATCAGCTTCTTGTACGGTTTCCTTGCAGGAACGGCAGCGGAAGTACCTGAGCCTCAGTCCCTGGGATAAAGCCACGCTGAGCATGGTGAGTGGGCTGCATTCTGTGCACGAGTGGGAGGTGAGAGGTTTCATAGCCCAGTGCTTGCACAGGGAATGGGGCTGCTGGGCTTGGCCTCAGCCAGGGGTGCAGATCCCATCCCTGCTGCCCCAGGCAGGGGTGCAGATCCCATCCCTGCTGCCCCACGCAGGAGTGCAGATCCCATCCCTGCTGCCCCAGGCAGGGGTGCAGATCCCATCCCTGCTGCCCCAGGCAGGAGTGCAGATCCCATCCTTTCTGCCCCAGGCAGGGCTGCAAACCACACCAGGGCCATGCTGGGGTTCAGTGCAGGAGCAATCACTTTCCTCCCTTGCTGCCCAGGGCAGTGGTGGAGTCCCCATCCCTAAAGGGTTTTAAAAGATACATAGATGTGGCACTTGGGGACATGGTTTAGTAGTGGCCTTGGGACTGCTGGGGGAAGAGTTGGACTCGATGATCATGGGTGTCTTTTCCAACCTACACAATTCTATGATCCTATTCTATGATTCCAAGCACCTTTCCTCGGGTTTGTAGCATTGCAAGGGGGGCTCAGAGCTGCATCCCCAGCAAAGGACTGACCAGGGGCAAAGGCTCTTTGCTCAGCCTCACCTCCCTCATAGGAGACACCCCCGAGAGCCCCAGCACCCCACACAACTGGGGAACAGGAGTGTGAGGGGCTGCAGAGGGTCCTGCGCTCCAGGGGAGATGCTCTGCCTTGCACAGCACACAGTGGTTTCTCATTGCATTCTCTATAAAAACCTCTTCCCAAGCCCTGATTCTTCCTGCTCTGGTTCTTCCCTCCAAAAAAAACATCAGGGAAAATACTGGGGAGCTGTGGTGTCTGCAGCAGCAGAGGGTCCTTGCCTGAGCTGCAGCAGATAGAAGAGCTGCTGCTGCCACTGCAGGTTTGAGCTGCCACCTCTTAGGGATGAACGCTACTTTCTCAGCTAAAAATGTGGTTATTGAGGAAATCTGACTTATATTTGAATTTGTGACATTAGCAGCAGACTCAGGATTGGGTTTTGGCTGAGTTAACCCCCAGCTATCGAGCATAACATGGCACTGCTGGTCTGCAGCAGCCCCAGAATACAGAAATATCTTGTAATAAAGGCAGAGTTGTCATTTGCATAAAAACCAAGCAAATGCCAACATGAATATGGATAGTGTGGCGTGCCAGCACCACGGAGAATTAATGAAAGGCATTCACAAAAAACACTGACTTAGGGGAGTTATTCCTTGGGAATATTTAAGAACATAATCTTGTTTGTTACAGCAGCCTCCGCCGTGGCCGTGAATAGCAAAGACGATTTCAGCCCAGAATGGGTTTGGTGGGAGATCTGTGGGTTTTAATGCCAGCTTTGGAAAGCCCATGTGGTGGTTGGGGAATGTGCTTATGTCCATAATGAGTCACTGGGTTTTACAGCAGGAATAAAGAGTGGCTGTGAGGGAAGGCAGGACCTGTCCTTCACAAGCTGCTCTTCCAGGCTGTGGCTGCTCCTGACTTTGGCTCTTTTGAAGGGGTGAACAGGAAGGGTTTCCCATTGAGACCCCAGTGTCATGTGTCAAAGGGGCTCAGACATCAGCAGGGTCTGGCTGTGGTTCTGTGGCCTCTCCATGACAAGGGGCTGGAGGTCAAATCATCCCAACCCCACAGGGTTCCAGCCTTGGGAGAGCTTGGACAGCCCTGTGTGCTGGCACAGGACTGGCAAAGGTGGAGGGTAACCCTGTCAGACAGCCCTTGCAGAGCCAGAGACAGGGAACACCAGGGCCAGCTTCTGGGAACAGCAGCACAGCCTTGGCTCCACTGCCCTGCCGAGGAGGGGACGCTGCAAAGCACAAGTTGTTTGAGCTCATGAATTAAAAATGTGCAAGACTTAATTACTGCCGGGGTTTGTCTCTGGAGCAGTGCACTGAGACAGGGCTGGCTCAGCAGGAGCAGGTAGAGCTGCTGGAGAAAGCTGAGGGAAAGCATCTTAAAATAACCCCTCGGGGAAAGGCCACAGTTTGAAGCCCTGAATTCACCTCCATTTGGGCAATTTTGGGCTGAGGGTGCAGGCATTTGTGCAGTCACTTTGAAGGTGCTTGGAGGTGGGCACAGGTGGGTGGCAGAGCACCCCACCTCACTGTGTTTATGGAGGGTCTAGCAGAAACTGGGTCTAGACCCAGTCTTGGCCAGGGTCTCTCCAAACCTGTGCACATGGACAAGTGGTTTCCACTGGCCCACATTAAAATGGGATTTTAATCCCCCTGCAGGGGCGGCTCATCCTGTCCAACAAGACTGCTCGTACCGTTGCCTTCTTCTACACCCTGTTGCTGCACTGCCTCGTCTTCCTGGTAAGCGTGGGGGCCCCAGGAGGTGGACACCCCGATAAAATGCCTGCTAGCATCCCATCCAGGGAGAATTGGGGCTTTTTTAAGGTGTTCTGCCAAGGGAGTGCATTGCAGCTGGTGCATCAGTGGCTCTGGAGCCACGGTGCAGCCAGGAGTGTGGGCAGCACAACTCAGCAGGGACGTGGACATGGCAATAAATATCCCCCTCAGCTCCACAGGGCAGAAATCCCACCCTGGATGGGCACAGCCTTGCCCAAGGGCAGGAGCTGGAGGCTGGCTGTGTGTTCATGTTGTTCCTGGAAACAGCCAGGGGACCGTGGTGCTGCCGTGCCAGGAGATCACATGGAGTTTAACATATTCCCAACCAAGTCCTCTTCTTGTTGGGAGGCAAAATTTTGGTTAATTATTGTGAATCTGATGCCATAAGCAATTTTAGGAATAAAATACATCCCCCTGAGCCCACACTGCCTGTTTCTAGACCATGTGCAGTTCCACTTTCCTGTACCTGGGTCCATCCTTAACCTCCTGCACGGTGCAGCTCAGTTCTGTTTGCTGCCTCTCCAGGGATGAGCTCTGGCTCTGTGTTACTGTGGTGAGCTCTAGTTCTCCCCTTATGCTCTTTATGTGCCCTGTTGGCTCTGTTTTTCTCTAGTTTTCAAATTTCCCCAACTGTACATTAGTGTCGAAAATAAAGAAGCAGAGATTTGATAGGAATGGAGGTTTGAGCCAGCCCAAATCCCTTAGGAGTTTGTCATAGTGCAAACTCCTCCTGTACCCTTATATCCTTGCACAGTTTCTGGGAGTTTATTTGTCATTTTGGGGAAAAAAACAAACAAACAAATAATCAATAATTAAACAATGAAACGAGATGAAAGACAAATCAGAACAATACTTCTGTCCTGATCTCAAAGTTGAAGTGTTATTTTGGGGAGGAAAGGAGCAAAGGAAATAAAAAGTTAAACATCATTAAACTTTAAAGCTCTAACCTAAAAAAAATAAAATAAATAAAAATGGAAAATTCATAAATATTACATGGCTGGAATGATCTTACATCATCTAGGCACAAAAGGGCCTGAAATGCAGCACCCAGCACTGCCTGGGCTGGGCACACACTGTGTGTCCCACGCGGGGCTTGGATGAAACTCCATCTCCTCCATCCCTGTGGTGGGAGCAATGTCTTTGCCACTGATCCCAGGAAACTTTAATTAAACCTCATTTAGAGGCCTTCTGGTGTGTGTATCACCAGTATTTCCCTGGTGATAACAACAGCTTACAAACCCCCAAGGCTTCATTGAATCAGTCTGGGATGGGAGGGCTTCTCCCTCTTTCCAAACCCCACCACTGCCTCCTGCCTCCTCAGACCACGGATTTGGAATAAAACCCCTGTGGCATGAAGGGAAGAAGAGGCCAAGCCAAGCAGTGACCTTCCTTGAGCACATCTCCATCCATGAGAATCCATCAGGCCTTACCCCAAACCACCACAGCCACAGCAGCACTGCCAGCAAAAAAAACCCACTGGGAAAAGCCATCCTGGCCATCCTGAGGGCAACCCCTGGATCATCCTGGGGTTGTCCATGCTGGTGATCATGGTTTGGGTTGGAAGGGACCTTAAAGATCAAGTTGAACCCCCTGCTATGGGCAGGGACACCTTCCACTAGCCCAGGTTGCTCCAAGCCCCATCCAACCTGGCCTGGGACACTTCCAGGGATGGGGCAGCCACAGCTTCTCTGCCCAACCTGTGCCAGTGTTTAACCACCCTCCCAGGGAAGAATTTCTTCCCAATATCCCACCTAAACCTGCTCTCTTATTTCGAAGCCATTCCCCTTCATCCTGTTGCTCCATGCCCTCATCAGGAGACCCTCTTTGGGACAAGATGACAGGGACAGGCTGGCACAGCCCTGGCAGAGGCTGCTGTGAGGAGGGGCAGGGGTGGAGGTGAAAGAAGAGCTGGTCACATTCCTTCCCTTGCAGGTGCTCTACAAAACAGCGTGGAGCGAGAGCGTGGGCCGGGACTGCACCGCCTTCTGCGCTAAGAAGTGAGTGTGAGGACAGGCTGTGTGAGCCCAGCCCCGGGGCTTGGGTTTGGTGGGCAGAGCATGGTGGTTTGCACCGTTTTTTTGGGCTTTACTTGTTGCACCTTGTGGAAACAAGGTCAGTTAATTGGGCTTTAAACCCAATGAGAAAAAGTGCATGGAGCAGGGCAGCCACCTGTGCTCAGTCGGGTGTTTTCCAAATGCCTCCCTGCGAGCAGTCCTTGCCCGGGAAGAGTCCTGATAAAGGTAAATGTGATCCTGGAGACCTTGGTCAGACCCCTGGGTGAGTCCCTGTGCAGGTCCAGGCACTGCCCAAGGCTGAGGAGGGCACAGTGCTCATCACTGCAGATACTGCTTGGCTTTGGGGCGGCCACCAAAGCACTTTGGTCCCTGCTGCAGGTTAACGTGGCTCTGCCCTTTCCCCAGGTTTGCTGATCACCTCCACAAGTTCCACGAGAACAATATGGATGACATGTGACAGTGGCAGCTGGACACGACCCTGCTGGTGCCAGCTCCCCTCCAACCTGCAGCAGGATCTGGCCCTTCGCCCCTGTCAGCTGCTTTACTATAGCTTTGCTTTCTGCTTTGTAGGATGAAGGCAATGATTCCCCCCCTGCTCCCACCCTTGGAAATCAAAAGCCTCTGCTAAGGGAGAGTTGTTTTGCAGGACACAGCATTTCCAGCCCTCCCTGGAAGGGTTTGCAGCACTTCTGTGCCCTCCTGATGTCCCAGAGAGCTCAGTCTTTACCAAAACACATAGAAATGTGAGATCAGAGGTGCTCCTCTCAGATCCACATCTCCTTCCATCCTATTTTGAGTCCAGTGCAACACTGGAGGGACTAAACTTAACCAGAAATGGGGGGGGAAAGCAACCTCCTGAGCTTGCATTTTCAAGTGTTGTAGTATTTGACAATTCCTATTTTGCTCTGGCTTTGGGAACCTCCTGCCCATGGTGCTGGGCGCCAGCAGATGTTCTTCTTGAACTTCTTCCACTCAGTTTGGGAATAGCTAGGATGAGTTAGGACTTACTGGGCATGAAGGGAGGTGCTGCCAGTCAGGACTGATCTCACAGGGGTGCTCCAGACTCTCCCTGCTGAGGGGTTTCTGACTCTTTTAGGAAACCACAAGTCAAATCAAACAATTGCTGGTGGTGGGTTTGCCAGGAGATGATTGCTGGGCTGCTAATTTGGGTTGATTTGGGAAGACAGGGATGATAGGAGATGCTCCAATTAAAAAGAACAGGTCCCAGCAACCCCCACTCCTGCCTTGGCTCACTGTGACTGCATGGTGAGGGAAGGTATTAGCTTGTTAACGTGGTCCTCAATTAAAATTCCCCTCTGTAGACAGGAGAATAGCGTTGCTTCCAATTAATATTTCATTGCAGATTCAGATCTATTCCCCATCCCGTTGCTGGGAAGCCAGGGCCTCTAACAGAGCATGCAGGCTGCAAGAGGCTTCACATCTGCCACAGGCAGCCTGGGTTTATTTATAGGAGCTGTGGCCTGCAGCAAAATGTAAAATACTCCTAAAGTGAAGGCAGGGATAAACCCTGGGGGACCAACCTGCACCTGTCCTGCTTGGCACGGGGGGGAACCGAGCCTGAGTGGAAGGGAAGCACCCCCAGATGCCAGCAAGGGGTGATGGGGTGATGCTGCCATAGCTGGAGACCTCTTCATAAACTCATCGACTTCAGATACGGGGGAGATGAGCTTTGGCTGACTGAAATCAGTAGCTGGGAAACGTGATCCGGGGAAGGGTGGGCTGCTTGTTGAGGCTTTGTTGGGAAGGTTAAATTTGCTTTTTTTAGCAGCTGTAAGTGGTGTCTTGGAATTGCAAAACTTCTGCAGCTATTCACACTTGTACTCTTCATAAATGACTTAAAATAGATGTCAAGTTCTGCGGGACAAGTGATAAAATAAACTTAGCCATGCATTGACTGGGTGGCTTTTGTGCTCTGCTTCCTTTTTTTTTTTTTGAACTTTTGATATTAAACAACTGAGAAATGTCCTGCTTGAGTCCAAGGGCAGAGTGTGGAGCTAATTTTAGAAAGCCATTACAGCAGCTAAAGGCAGTGATGTCTCGCAGCGCCGGGAAGGGCAGGACCTCTGTCCCTGTGTGCTGGAGTTGCTGTCCCAGCTGCTGTGAACACTGGCATCCCACAGGCCTGCAGAAAGGCTGTGGGGAAGGAGGGACCGTGGCAATGGAGCCCAGGCAGATCCAACCCCTGAGATGTTCTGTATATCCCCACACAGCACTCAGGCTGAATGGTGTAAATTTGCCTGGCTAATCTGGGGAAAAGCAATCACCCTCTTCCTCATCCTCCTTTTTCTTTGCTTTTCCAGCCCCAGGGGAATCCGGCAGCCCCAGCCTGGCCGAGCTGGGCTGCTTGTAGTCTCCATCCTTGGGCTGAGCCTGGCAGTGTGAGAGAGTCTGGGGCAGGTCAGGACCTGTGTCCCCCCACCACGAGGGGCAAAGAGCAGAGGGCTGTGCCAGAGGAGCCCCCTGGGATACCTGGGTCTTACCTGCAGCTGCCGGATCGTGTCCCTCAGGCAGAGCTGTCACCTCCTTCCACCCAAAATGAAAATGATCAATTCACCCATTTGTCCCAAACCCCCTCCTGGGGAGGGCAGGTTTAGACGTGGGGTGTTGTTTTCTCTTCCAATCTCATTGTTTAGCAGCTTCCAGCGGCTCCTCCTGCCACTGCCGGGACCTGCCTGCCCCGCTCACCCCGGCACATCTGGCTCACCCCGGCACATCTGGCTCA